>PVKH010010631.1:0-18167 GCA_004027955.1 Chaetophractus vellerosus | reverse complement strand
CCTATCCAATGGGCTATCCAGCCGGTCCAATAGCTTTCATTTTAAAGAGTGAAATGTGCATGAGAACTTTTGGAGATTTTTAAGCTTGATATTCCACAATTCTTTGAAGGATTTGTTTACATTACGACTTTGATTTTTTCTTTAAATTGATAAGAAAGAAAGTAATTTTAGGAGAGTAATACTGTAAGTAATTTTGTCAAACAAGTATTCTACAACCTAGACTTCAGCCTCTACCTTACGTGTTCTGCTACCTTTTGAACTAGAAATGAAAATTCACAGGACGTTGCAATTGGTGGTACATGTTGCTGAGCCTCAAGAAGATGAGTTAAAAATAAAAAACATAGCTTTTACTCCTTAATATTCCTAACTTTCCCAGGGCCTGTGGCTCTTGGAGGAGTCTGCTCTGTGTCCCCCACTTCCCCAACGCCACCACCCATTTCCATCTCATTTAAAGTTGGATGAGTACTACAGAGGCTCTCAATAGAGAATGGATCTAGAGTCCTCTACTTTCTATTGTTTTCTTTCCCTCAATGTCTGAAAGCCCCTTAACTTTGTCTTACCAAATCAGATTGGATATAACACTGGAAAAAACACTGAGGGGAATTGGTCAGGGAAACAGGTTAAATGATCTAGATTGTTTTCATTCATTCAGACTTTTAAGAAGCATTTTGATAAATGTCTTCTTCATTAGAAGCTTTTAAGGCAACCAAGGGGTGAAAGGTGATCATATATTAAAACATGGTTATTTGATAGTGGAAGGAGGGTAATAATAGTCTACCTTGGGAGGGGCAAAAGACTTGGTTATTGTCAGTATCTTCTTTAAAGTGTCACTATCTTTTATAATGACTGTAGGGTACCCCAAAAGAAGAAAATTAGCCACCTTTCAGCTTTGCTATTGGTTTCTACATTAGGAATCATATATTTGTGTATTATATGTGTATCTGTTTGAATTATGTTGTTTTTTTTTGGGGGGGGGAAACTTTTAAGCATGTGCCATATATTAAAAATAGGTTAGTAGAATTTATTTGTGTTAATTATGTTCATTTTAAGATTTTGGATTTTTGTTTTTATGGCTTATTACTTAAGGGTCAGTCAATAGCGAATGCAGTCCTTTATTTATTTTTTGACTTATTTTCCTTAAGGACTTCATTAAATACTTCTTTAAATTCTGGGTTACAAGTTATAGAAATTTAACTCTAGTTAGCTTAGGTAAAATATAATGCTTGACTCATGTAACCAGTCTGCTAAGGGTCCAGGAGTGTATGTGGAATGCCACTGTATGTTCATTCTGCATGTTGTCTTCTTTGCTGTACTGTACACTGCTTTCATCCACTTGTGGGGGTGGCCTTGGATATTGAGGGAGATGAAGAGGTGTAGGATGTAGTATACAGCTTTCCAGGTTTTCAAAGGAAAATGTATTTTTTCTAATTCAGAGTTCTTGGGGTAGGACCTAGATTGTGCCAGCTTGGGTACTATGATCTTCAGTTCTAACTGCAGCCATGTGGTTGAGGTGGTGGGTGGGGTGGGGAGGAAGAGCAGTCACCCCTAGAAAAGGGTGAGTGTATGAGGTACATTTCTCAGAAGAAGTGGGAAATAGTGAAGTATTGAGGAAATAACTCCTGCCTACTCTGTATATTACTTAACTTGATATCTGTTGGAACGTGGGGTGAAGGGAAATTGTACATAAGAAGTCATAAGCAGTGTAACAGTCATCAGGAATTAAGACCTGAAGGGAGCAGATGTGGCTCAAGCAATTAGGTGTCTGCCTCCCACATGGAAGGTCCTGGGTTCGGTTCCTGGTGCCTCCTAAAGAAGACAAGCAGATGCCACAATGAGCAGATGCCACAATGAGCAGGGAGCAGAAGTGGCTCAAGCAGTGGGGCACTTGCCTCCTACATGG
Source organism: Chaetophractus vellerosus (assembly GCA_004027955.1). Classification (NCBI taxonomy): domain Eukaryota; kingdom Metazoa; phylum Chordata; class Mammalia; order Cingulata; family Chlamyphoridae; genus Chaetophractus; species Chaetophractus vellerosus. Next base: position 16,267 of record PVKH010010631.1, on the reverse strand, counting down.
GAGGTCCTGGGTTTGGGAGCAAACAGACGGGAGCCATCTCTGGGCGGGGAGTAGGGAGTGGGGGGTGGGTGGGGAATAAAAATAATAAACAAAACAAAAAAGAAGACCTGAGGTGGAGATGACAAATTTAAAGACTATTTTGCAGCATTCGGCATAGTTCCAGCCTGCAAAGAGTTTTTGGTGTAGTAGAAGAGTGTTTAATTGAATTTTTCCTCCTTTTAAGTACTTTGGATAAGAATGGGTTGATGTCTGGTGAGAGGAGAAGGCTTGGTTGTTGGGGAGGTGGTAAAGAATCAAACGTATTTTAACTTTTGTGACTAAGAGAGTGGTTATTATTTATAGGTAAGTATTGGCAATGGCAGTGAAGATAGACAACTGTAGAGTTTTCTTGATTGCCTTGGTGAGGAAAGGAACTTCCTTATCACTTAGCCTCTATCCCTTCTGTTTTAAACTGTATTTATTGAACAGAGGTAAGGAAAAGAATTGTGATGTTTTTGTGAATTCTTGAAGAGAGGAGAAAGTAAAATATTTGTACTAGAACAAATGTATACTTTGGTTTTTGCTTTCAGATATTTTAATGTTTTCTTAAATTTATTTTTTAATTGTGGTAACATATATACCATAAAATTTGCAGTTTTAATCATTGTAGTATATAATGCAGTGGTATTAATTACATTTACAATCTTGTACTACCATCACCACCATCCATTACCAAAACTTTTTCATCACCTCAAACAGAAACTCTGTACTCATTAAGCAATAACTGCCCATTCCCTTTCCCCCCAACCCTTGGTAACCTCTAATCTACTTTGTCTCTATGAATTTGCTTATTCTAGATATTTCATATAAGTGGAATTATACAATATTTGTCATTTTGCATCTGGCTTAATTTAGCATAATGTTTTCTAGGCAAAACCATGCTATTTTAGTTATTGTAACTTTATCTCTCCATTGCTGATGAAGAGAGTCCCTCCCCTTACTGTTCAAGATTGTGCTGTTCTTGGTCATTTACTCTTCCTATATAGATTACAGAATCAGCTTGTCCATAAAAAGTGTGATGGGACTTTGATAAAAATTTAAAAGAATTTCATATTTGCAGTATTGCCACTTCCTGTCTATACAGGATATGTCTCTCATTTATTGATGTCTTCAATTATGTCCCTTAATAATGCTTAGTAAGGTATTCCTTAGAGGTCTTACCCATATTTTCTAAGAGCTATTTCTGGATTGCATATAATTTCTGTTGCTCTTTTAAACAGCTCTTTATTAATTACAGTTTCTAATTATTTGTTGCTAGCCTATAGGGATATGCTTAATTTTTCTTTTTTAATTGACCACGAACCTATTCCCAGTCATGTCTGTCTGGAAAATGATGACTTATTCTTTTAGATTTGGCTCAAATTTCATCAACTCTCTGAATGTTCCAGGTGGTTAGATGGTTTTCTTTGTTTCCATAAACCGCATGTATTTCATTGACTTATAATTGCTTTTGGTAAGTCATTGTGCACTGGGGCTGTCTCTTGTCTATTTTTGCCTGCCCTGTACCTAGCATAGCACAGCTCATATAGTCAGAGTTCACAAAACATTAGCCAAATGGATGAATACATGAGAGAGTTTAATCTGACTAAATAGAGATAAAGATGTGTCCTCTCTTGGAGCTCTGGTCTCTCTTTCCTCGACTGTTTGGCTTTTAATGGCAAGATTCTCTAGGTCCTAACATTTCCTTTTTGTAATACTTTACATGAACAACAATAATAATTATAATAATAGTATTTATTGAGCAGTTACTATATCCTGGTATCATTTTAGTAAGTATGTTACATTTGTTAATTTACTTTTCATAACAACCCTAGATGGGTTTCAGATATGATCCCCATTTTATAGATGAGGTGGTTGCTTTGTGTGATTTGGGGAGTAGTTGGCATATTCCAATATATAATAAAGATTTCATTGAGGTAGGATTTTAGGTGCACTTAAAAGATTGGAAATACTCTTCGATTTGTTCCTTTGTGTGTGAGAGTGAATAGTAAGGCCTATAATTGCTCTTTCAATGGACTTCATATGAAAAAATAATCACATTTCCTTTCCCCATGGTTATGTGCTATTAGAAGTAAAATCTACTTAAGGCATCTCAAGGGTCCCAATGGAAATCTTTGCTAAAAGACATTAGAGGAAAATGAAGACAAAACAGTTCAATCTTTCAAAACCCTCTGACTTCCTTGGATTTGTTTATCAAAAGATTTTGCATTTCCATTTTAAGGCAGGTACAGATGCCCAGTAAATTTAATCCCTACTCAATATAGGTCAATAATTCCAGGATAAATAAATCAGCGGCAACCCATGGCCCTTGCCAGCTCCTGTTATCCTTCTTTTCACCATCAGACTGGTCTGGTTACCTATGGGCTTGGTTTCTAGATAGAATATTTCTTTTTTCTTTTTATATGATAACCTGAGTATTGCATAAAATAATTAAATTGTCATGACAGGTAATGTCTGCAAATAGGCCTGGCCTTTTGTCTCCTTCTTCAAGGTAAACAGCTTCTGGTGGCTTATGAAAAGCTAAAAGTGATCCAACAAGAAGCCCGTATCCATCACATTGAAATCGGAGACTTGATTAATATTGTAGCCTGTAGCTTTGCGATATGTATGGTTTAAATTAGACCTGTGCAGTCATTGTGCTGGGTTGATGCAAGCACATTAATGACATAATTTCTGGTTGCTGCATCACATTTCTGCAGTCTGTCCTTTGTATTCCACTCACATTAATTGAAGTAATTTTGCCAGTGAAGCGTGTTTCAAACCTCTGCATTTAAATTGAAATTTTAATTCCCTTATTGTCTTGAAAAGACGGCTGAAGATGCCTTGTTACAGGTTTCATTATCACTCAAAACACTCCAGCTGCTGGTTCTAATGTACAATAACTGATTAATTCTGGAAAGAATTATTAATATAAGAATAGCAGCTTCTTCCCAGTGGCATGAGCTAACCAGGAAGATATTTTGTGATAGTTAATATTTTTATGAACTAATTTTTTTTCAAAAGGAAAATTTGGGTAGAAGTCTGCATTAAACTAAAATTGCACAGATGAGCTTTGAAAACCACTTACACAAGTTCTGATTCATCAACCCATAGAAGTCAACTCATAATTGCATTCAATCAGTTGGAAACCAAGCCAGTGTGAGAAGTTTTGAAGCACTTTAGCTGACAGTCACAAGGCTTTTGACTAAAATATTTTTTTCATTTCTGTGCCTTCCTTAGATTGTAGAGATTTTGAGTGTCTCTTAATCATTGTGTCTTTTTATTTATATACATTTGAAAAAAGGAATCTCTAGCTTTATAGTCAGATAAGGATTATTATGATAATTATAATAATAACTTATATTTATGTAGCTGCCTTCTTCCCAGTGATCCCAGGGTGCTTTGCTGTGAGAATGATGTGGTGGTATTATTTCACTTACACTGTGAAAATGTGGCCACATCTGGAATAAAACAAGTAAGACAGCTATTTAACTGCATAGTTTTCTAAGATCCTGTAATAAAAATAAGTATTTTAAAATACTTTCGGTTTATAAGATCCTTTGCAATTGTGCAACATTTAGGATTGTGAATGTTGATTATGGGTCTTAATTCAGGTCAGATGGACCTGTGCTTGAATTTCAGCTTTGACTTGTACTAGCTGGATGACGTGGGGTAATTATTTAACTTGGCTTTGCTGAAGGTTGGAGTCAGTAATAATATAAATCCCCAGTGGTTATTGAAAGGATTAAATGAGATATTAAAACACACTTGTAAAGTATGCACAGTGTACATAGTAGTAAGTGCTTGTTAGTGTGACTGTTTATAATTGGTTATTTTAACTGATACAGTAGGAATGAGTATGGTAATTGCTCTCATGTTATAATCTCAAAAACTGGTTTGGAGCTAGTAGAAGAGTTGAAAATAGGATTAGGTTAACCTTTTGATTCCCTTTCTTCTTGACCCAACATGGACATGTACCTGAATGAAAGATTAGCCCACCTTTTATATAATTAAAGGAACTCCTGCAGGCAATGATAGGATTTTTTTTCAGAAAACAATTCTATTTTGCTGTAACACATCTACAGGTGGGGCCTCAGGACCCCAAAGTTCTATATCATAATTCTTGATATTTGACATGGACAAATTTCAGATTCTGTCATCAATCACTAATGTAGCCCGTATCAGTTATATGTTCATTGAGTGTCTACTTATAAGCAATGTAATTTGTTGGTAGACTATCCAAGATCAGCTTGTTGCAAAATCTATTCCTAGGTAACTAAAGATGTTGATCAGCTGGGCAGTATAAAAAATATAAGCCAGTTAACTATTGGAGGAGTCATAAAAATGTTGATTTCAGTGTTAGAGTAGTTAATATCAAGCTTTTCTCTTTGTCAGTGATTAGATAGAAGGACCGGTTGACCAGTGAAGTTGCTTCAGTTTGTGCCAGTGAAACTGTGTCAGCAAAGAGACTAATTATAGTGATTATAAGTGGTTAAGATACAAGTAAGAAAAAAGGGGCAAAACACACATCCCTTTTATCTGGCTTGAAAGTTTCTGAGATCTCACAGGACTTTTTTTCTTATTACAACTCTGGGTCTAATATTGAGAAGAAAGCTTAAAAAAATGTAGTGAGCTGGAAAATTCTAGACTAGAGCTTATTGGACTTAACCTGAAGGTAGTTTAGTGCCTACAAAAATGTTTCAATATTCCATGTAGATTTAATCACAAAATGATAAATAATGGAATAGCAATGATTAAAACCTACCAGTTCCTAGTGTAGAATATTGGTTGGAAAGCCAATATTCTATATTAATAATTTATTAAGAAAGAATCTGGCACATATTTTGATAGATGGGTAAATTAATTGTTCTCTAACATGTGGCAATGTCATTGTTGATCAAGTGTTGTTGTTGGTATGTGTATTTGTGAAGGTGGCCCTTACTTTGAAGGAGATTGCATGCTAGTAGAGAAAGACAGGTGATGAACAAATAACCAGTGTCTGATATCAGGATAAGTATGATGGAGTAAAATACAAGAAAGGGGGACCAGGAACACTGGGAGTGGTCTGATAAAGCTAGCTGCATTTGGGAAATGCATCTGTTCTTCTCTTCAACAAGATCAAGGAAAAGCTGAAAATAAAGTTATTAAATCATTTACCTTAGTTTTTAATGGCCAGAATTCGGTAGGCTTAGTGAGGCAGCTTTATTTTTCTTCAGTAGAATAAACTGCAGGACTTTGTAACAACTGTTTTTCTTGCTGCTCAAAGCCCTTTTTATTTATATTTGTTTTCGAAGGCTGGCATTTCTAAAAGCCAAACTGTATGATAAGCACCTGGTTATCATATTTGTTTTCCTTCCCCTTTCATTTTGCTCTTTTATATGCTATTCATTTGTCTCTTTTATTTTAAAGCAAATAGAAATTCTGTTTTATTGCACTAAACCTTATATGGTTCAGCAATTTTCAGCTGACTGGCTTGGCTGTTGGGCAATGATTCTTAAACTTTGACTAGGGGATCTTTCAAGAATTCCAAAGCCCAGGCTACATCTCAGGTCAATTAAACCAAAATCTTGGCATGGGGCACTGGCTTTAGTAGTTTTTGAAGCTCCCCACGTGATTTCAATGTGTAGACAATTTGGAGCATTAGTGTGTGGCGGGGATTCTTAACAGGGGTCCGTGAGCTTGAATTTAAATTAAAAAAAAAACATTCTTGTGGAGACGTGTTGGTGCAGGTGTAATATATTTATTAAGTAATACACAGTATAGTGTGGACTTAGTGGTTTTCACCTGACTGGCAAAGGGGTCCATCGAACAAACAAGGTAAAGAACCCGTGGTGTATGGTATAGCTTGTGCTATGGTATAGAGCAAAACTAATTGCCTTTGACTTCATTTAATATCAGCTCTTAAGTATTTGTATAAGACCCACATCACATGGTGGTATTCACATTTTATGTAGAAATGTTGTTTGAATAAAGTTGCTTTGTTCCCATCTATTGCAGTTTTGGGATAGAGCTGGTGAGTATTTGGATTTTATTCTATTTTATAGCCTGATGATTTGGTTAAAGTGAGTTTAGTTTCATGGCTAAATTAGATTTTTTCCAGGTTTAGCTGACTCAGCCCTCTTCAGAGCTGTGTAGTCACGTTCTGTGTCTTGATGCTCTGATTCCTGCATCTTTGCTATGATTTTATCTGATATATTGCAGGCATTTAATGGAATGAAAATGGGGCCTAACTTTATTAATTGACAAGTGGTGGCTAGGTTCAGTATGATGTAGTGGAAACAAAAGCTAGAAGTTCTTAATTTTAGTTCTGACTCAACAACTCATCAGTGTTGTGGTCTTAGACAAAACAATCAATTTCCTCCCCTAATACTTTATTTCATTTATTTGTCTAAGGTCACAAAACCAGTGAGTTGTTTTTTAGTATCCTTGTTTTTAAAGTGGATATACAAATAATTATCCTATCTACAGTAGAGAATGGTTGTGAGAATAAAAATGAAATCTTGTATAGGAAAAGTACATTTTTAAAATATAAAGGAGTACACCAATTTAAAATGGTGTAGGTATCACGATCACCATCACTATCACTATTATCCAATACCAGTTGAAAGGAAAAGGTAGTCCTCTGGGGTTAACTTTTTACACTGAGCAGCATTTCTGTCCTGGTGCTACCATCACTAATGCAAACATGTTGTTTTAATCAGATAAATGAAACTAAGATATGTTTCTATGTGTGTGTATGTTTACTCACTTGGGTCTGTAGGAGAAATGATCTAAATCCAGAATAATATGCAAGTCCTTTGCCAACTTCCTCCATTTTATTTCTGATTTTATGCTTACATATGTTTAAAAATTTTTTTAAAACATTTTTTACTTTTAAAAAATTTATTGTGGTAACACACACAGAACATAAAAATTGCCATTTTAACCATTTTTAAGTGTACAATTCAGTGGTGTTAATTACATTCACCATCCATTATCAAAAATTTTTCATCACCCCAAATGGAAACTGTGTACCCACTAAGCAATAACTCTCCATTCTCCCCTTCCTTTAGTCCCTGGTAGCCTGCAGTCTACTTTATGTCTCTATGAATTTGTTTATTTTAGATATTTCACGTAAGTGGAATCATTCTGTGTCTGGATGCTTTCTCTTAGCATGTGTTCAAGGTTCATCCATATAGCATGTATCAGAACCTCATTCCCTTTTATGGCTGAGTAATATTCCATTGTGTGTATATACCACATTTTGTTTATCCATTTATCTGTTGATGGATAAATGGGTTGTTCTCACCTTTTGACTGTTGTGAATAATGCTATTCTGACCATCCGTGTGTAGATATCTGAGTCCTCCCTGGACAGGTTGCTGATTAGTCAGTCAGTATCACAGTGTGGCCAGATAGGAACCGCATACATGTGTAAATTGCAGCTGATGACAGCACATGCTGGTGATGGGAGCCCTCTGTCTCAACTTCATGATGGTCTGAGAATATTGATCAGTAGTTTTTGCTTGACTTGACAAGATAGGAGTTTGTTAAAGAAGTCTGTTTTCTCTGAGATTCATCCCAATACTAATTACTTGTGGTTGCCTACCTCTTAAAATGAAAACGGCGATATTCTTCTCATATTCTTTTGTGGGATTTTAATAGTTCATGTTAGTAAAAGCTGTATAAGTATAGAGCATTTCTAATAGATTTGGGGCTCTTGCATGGTGAAATTGTCTTGATTTAAGTGTGAGCCTGAAGTGATTCTTAAGGATCATCTTCACCAGTTCTTTAAGAGGAGAGTTGTTCTATAACTTTTTCACGTCCTAGGATAACAAGATGACAGAGGTAAGTGATTTTGGGACAGTTGTTAAATGAGAATGTGTTTCCTAGTGGTTTCTTCTCTTGCATTTTGGAAAAGAAACCTAGGTTTTAACGTTCTCTTTAGGAGCACTGTTGGGAACTGGGAATTAAAAGGATCATAAGGTTAAGGAACAAAGAAGGATATTTCTGAGCTTTACCATAAGCTTATCTGTTGCAAAACATTTTAGGTTTAGTTTAATTTCATCAGGGAATTAATTGTGAACAGATCTGTTATATAAGGACAGTTAGAATAAATAAGGCTCTTAATTTGCAATTATGTACCAGAAGCCCTAAATATGTGCATACCTTTGGACTTGGACTGCTACTTTTAGAATTTTATGTTAAGGAAAGAATTAAGAATTTTTTATGTGTTCAAAAATATGTATATAAGGATGTTTACCACAGTGAGATTTATGAAAATTTAAAAAAAGCAACAACTAAGTGTAGAGAATTGGATTACTACTTATACTAAAAATCACAAAAATCACCATTAAAAATCACATGATTTTTAGTGATGTATAACTCCTCCCAGTGTATTGCTAAACGAAAATAGCATGTTTAAAAATAATAGTATTTTTGTACGAACTTTGCATGGAAAAAATGATTGGGAGGAGTCAGGTAATATATAATTCTATCTGATTAGTGAGACAGAATATAGACAATTTTTTTTCCGTTGTGATTTTCTGTGGTTTCCACGTTTTCTTGATTGAATTTGTATTACTTTTGTAATTCAAAAGAAAAATAAAGGTTAAGGGAAAAAAATAAATTTTGGTCCTCACTTCTTTCATCTGTGAATCTTGGGTGGGGCCCCAGACTTGACAACCTTCAAGGTCCCTTATAATAGAAAATTCTTACATTTCATTTCTGGGGTAATGAGATTCTGTAGGGCATGGGCTGGTGGAATATTTTATAAGACGTGGCTGTTGTTACTTTTCAGGAGAGAAAAAAAAGAGAACAGATGGCTTTTTGCTTTAATAAAATCTGGGTATTATTTGTGGTAGAATGCCCTAGTGTAGAAAACAAAACAGAAAAGGTAAGATGACAACAACAACAACAAAACCAAAGAAAGCTTAAGAATGGCTTAATAAAGTGGTATGCTTTTAGAACAAGACTGTGTTGCAGGGCACTAATGGGGTGAGATCTTTCTTGGAGCTTGAAGTCACATTTGATCTCTTTTTGAGTTTTGTTTTCCAAGATATACTTGAAGATATTTTAAAGAAGAAATGCACAAGGAAATGGCCTTTTCTTTGACAGCAACTTTATCTTACAGGTCCCCCTCCCTTCATTCACTTATCAATAACTTCATCTCCTTTGCTTTATCCTGTAAATTCCATTATCTCCCAAGCAGTCTATTGCATTAAGCCCTTAGTACCTAATATCCCCTCATTTACATTGACACATGCTTGACCTCAGCCCTTCTCCTCTCTTTGTTAATGCATCAACAAGCACTGATATCTCTCTAGAGCATTATCATTTGGCTGTTAGTGCAACTAATAACAACCCTTCATTTGAGCTGATGAAGGTTTATTAAATAAAAACATGCAATAACCCTGGCATTAATGAAGGGAGAATGGAGGTAGACAACATCCTGTTTTTAATGGTGAGAACCTGCTGAGTCTGCATTAGAGGTATTGGGTTTCCTGAGGGAGAAGAGGCACCTGAATGGGTCTGATCAATATCATGTTATCAAACTGATTTAAGAATGGGCATTTTTGATTGCCTGACTTGATCACAGTTGATTAGTGTATAGGCTGAGGAGTTAGGGGAAAAAAAGTGTTCTTGCTCCAGGCACTTGGCCTTGCCCTGTGATGCAGCTATCTAGGGAAGTCTGTCTTAAATACCAAACTGTCAATAGCCCTGAGGGCTTCAGTCTTTGGCAAAGCTGAACCATAGGGAGCTAAAAACATCTTAGTCTTTTCCAGTGAAGCTGGTCAGAGATTTTTTTTCCCCATAGATCCCTTAAGATTTCCGCAATCCGTCGCTATAGACCCGAGCCTTGTATGGATTCCCTTTATTCTCCATTGTAAGTCCCACACTCCCCAGCCTCCCCCAGTCATCCCCAGCATGAAGACCTGTCTAAGCCATACTCTGCTTATGCCCCTGTCTACAGATTGAGTGGATGACATTGTCAATTGAGATTTTTGTATACATAGTTTCACTTGGTTCTGGTTTTATGCTATATGTATATGATATAGTGTTACATTCTACTAGTAAATTTGTTCCTATATATCAGATGCAGTTTAATATAAAGGATTTAATAAAGGCCATTGTATTAGTCAGCCACAGGGGTGCCTTTTGAAATACACCAACAATTGGTCGGTCTTTATAAAGGGTATTTATTTGGGGTAGAAGCTTACAGTTACCAGGCCACAAAGCATAAATTTCTTCCCTCACCAACGTCCATGTGTTGGAGCAAGACAGCTGCCGACGTCTCCAGGGTTCAGGCTTGGTTCCTCTGTTTCTCTCCGGGCTTAGCTTCTGTTTCCTCCACAAGTTCAGCTGTAGACCATGAGGCTCTCTACGCTTTTGCATCTCTCCACAAGGCCAGCTGTAGACTATCGGGTGAACGGCTCACTTGTCTTCCGGAGCTCTCCTCTCCAACATCAGAACTGCTTCTCAAATCTGCTTCTCCAATCTCTGTCTTTTGTCCTGCCTTTTATACTTGAGACCACACCCACCTAGGGGTGGGGCTCAATGTCTCTGCACGTGGCAGTTAACCCCAATCACAACCCAATCACACCCAGATTAAGAGATCAGTCTACAAGCATGATTCAATTTATATTTTTGGAATTCATAATTACATAAAACTGTCAAACCATTACAGCCATGATGGCCTAACAAGAGCACTGTGGTGTCTTAGATGCACGAAAGTTTTCCGATCTTCTCTTAAAACTGTTAGATTGAACCATATAAAATAGCCAATATTGAATCAAGTTTGACCTGTGAAAACAGTAGTTTCATATGGCTCAAACTAATACATGATGAAACTGTGCTTTTTGCTTTTGTTTTAAGCTGCATTCTGTTTTTGTCTTTTACCATTTCTTTTTGATAAAGACTAAAATTCCTGCTTTGAGATATATTGTGTAATAAAATGGAAACCATTTGCAGAGTGAATGATCTGGAATTCTTGGGACATGTGTGATAAATGTCTTCCCTGCTTGCAAGGTGTGTCTTTTAACCATATTACTGTGGTTAAAAGAGAAAACTAGGATGCATATATTACTAAAATAAAATTTAAAGATAAAACAGAACTATACCACAAAGTAAACAAAGCAAAGATGATGGACTATAGTTAATAGTACAAGTATAAGAATGTTCTTTCATGAATTACGGCAAATGTATGATTCTAATACCAGGTGGCAATAAGATGTTGGTATATGGGGAAAAATATACCTAATGTAAGTAATGGATGATAGAACTATTTTAATAATCTTTCATCAATTGTAATAAGGGTAACTACATTTAAAAATAGTACAATTTTAAAAAAAGATTTATTTATTTATTTCTCCCCCCTCCCCCCATTTTTGGGGGGCTCACTGTCTGCTGTCTGTGTGTTCTTCTGTGTCTGCTTGTCTTCTCTTTAGGCAGCACTGGAAACTGATTCTGGGACCTTCCGGAGTGGGAGAAAGGCACTTAATCTCTTGCACTCCCTGGTCTGCTGTGTCTTTTATTGTCTTTCCTCTGTGTCTCTTATTGTTGCATCATCTTGCTGCGCCAGTTCTCCACATGGGCCCGCACGCCACGCGGGCCAGCTCACCACGCGGGCCAGCTTGCCTTTCACCAGGAGGCCCTGGGAATCGAACCCTCCAATATGGTAGATGGGAGCCCAATCGCTTGAGCCATATCCATTTCCCTATTTTTAAAAGTTCTATCAATAGTAACAAATATTCTACACCAGTGCAAGGTGTTGGTGGAGGGGTGGTATACATGAATCCTGAATTTTATGTATGACTGTTTTGTAAACTCACAACTTCTCTAATAAAAAAAATAAATTGGGACACATTACTCCCCTATTTAAAGCCCTTTAATATTGTGAATATAATTAAGAACACTGAATTATACACTTGAAAGTGGATAAAATGCGAATTTTTAGTTGCATATATGCTACCCTAATAAAAAGTTGTTAAAAAAAAAAAACAAAATGAAATGAAACACCCTAAAATTTCTGAGTAACATTTATGTAATCAATGTATCCTAAAAAAAAAAATGATTAAAAATTAAAAACAAAAAAAATGAAATGAAACAAACAAAAAACCCAAAACAGGGAACCAGCTGTGGCTCAATTGGTAGGGCTCTGGTTTACCACATGGGAGGCCCCGGGTTTGGTTCCTGGGGCCTCCTGGAGAAGGCAAGCCGCCGTGAGCAGGCAAGCTGCTACGCCGTGAGCAGGCAAGCTGCTACGCCGTGAGCAGGCAAGCTGCTACGTGGTGAGCTGACTCAGCAGGATGCTGCAGCAGGGGGAGACAAGGAGACACAGAAAAATGCAAAAGCAAATGAACACAGCAAGCATAAGCAGCAATGGGGGTGGGGGGATATATAAATAAATAAAAATAAATCTTTTTAAAAAAAAACAAACCCAAAACACATCAACTACAAAAAAAACAAAACGTTCTCTCCATCAGTTTCCTCATTTCTCCTACTTCCTGGATAAAGAAAAGTCAGTTTTATACATGCTCAGACTCAATTCCATTATGAGTTTATCTTCTTCAAAGCCTTATTCTTATCTGAAAATATCTTATCTGTTCAATTGTTAAGTTTCTTTTCTGCCTCCTTACCTCTATACCAGTGGTTCTCAACTGGGGGTGATTTTGTACCCACCCCCCCAGGGGCAATGTCTGGAGACCTATTTGGTTGCTACAGCTGCTGGATGGGGGTAGGGGAGGTGCTATTGGCATCTTGTGGGTGGAAGCTAGAGATGCAGCTAAACATCCTGCAGTGCCCAGAATATCTGCAACAAAGGATTTTTTGGTTCAAAATGTCAGTAATACTGAGGTTGAGAAATCTTGCTCTAGAATAAGCTCCAGGAGAGTGCATCCTTGTCAGTCTCATTTGCTGATATGTATTAGTATATTAGTACATAGAACGGTGATCAAACTTAGAAAGCACTCACTAAATATTGGTTGAGTGAATAAATGAGCACATGATTCAGAGCTTTTCTGTATTGCTGTATTTTCTGTGTTAAGCTACATCTTAAGCCCAGAGTAATGTGGAGTCAGGCCCAGGAGTTCACATAACTGATTAATATTATCCTACACCCACAGTGTTCTCATAAGCATGACAGAGTCAGCACTCCAACAGCTGGGGATTATTTCCATCCTATTTGCTCAATGAAAATAGTAGCAAACACAGAGACACCATATTTAATAGTTGCCCATATTTCCTTAGCGTGGACCAGGAGCTAGCTAAGTAATGGTGATTGTAACAACCCTGCTCCTGTTCTGGTCTTGTCCCCAGATAGTGGCCTGAGCCAGACATCTCTTGTTTGGCGACTCTAAATCATAATTTTCCAGAAGAGTTTATTTTTTTACAATGTATTTTATGCTAATAAATTAGCACACTTCAAAATGATTAAAATAGCAATTTTTGTATTATATATATTTGACCACAATAAATTTTTTAACTGCAAGAAAAATGTCTAAGCTACATATGATTTGATATATATGATGTACTAGAGTAGAAAGGCCTTATAACAGAAATAATGTAATATAGCAGTTAAGAGCATGGATTCTGGAACCCGAATGACTGATTTTACACCCTACTCCTCCTCTTCCTCACTGTATGACCTTGTGGGGTAGGGTCAGCTGTTTCCCTTCTCCAGGCATCCATTTTCTCATCCATAAAATGAAGCTAGTAATGGCATCTACTTTACAGGGTTGTTATGAAAATCAATGTAAATGGCCCATATAAATAAAAAGGAAATTACTCAATTAAAACAAAAGCTTAACTTGTATCTTCTTATATACACGTAGGAAGGGAAAAGGTTTCAGTTGTCTGCAGTAGCCATATTTCATTTATTTTTCCTGTGCCTATAAATTGGACCAAGGAAACATTTTCAGAATGCTTATATTGTCTTACTAGAAAAATGCTTCCTTAAGGGAGATATATTGACCTATTGAAAAGTGATAAAACCCTTTGGAACCCTGTAATTATCTTCAAAGTCTTGAAGGAAATATTTGTTTTGGACTCAGAGTGGCAACACATTTGCTTTCTTTAAGGAACATTGCCGCCAAAATAATCGTTTTCATTAGCTAGCAGATGGTTTAATTATTAGGTTGGTTTTTTGTTTATTTATAATTTTTTTCTTTTGGTTTGAGGCTTAGTTTTACTTAGAAGCAATTACTAATGTCATGTACCTTTGTGTTTCTCATATTCCCCAACTTAAAAAAAGATCAGTTTCTTTTCCATCATTTCTTCAATGAAGCAGACTGTTGGTGTTCCCCTGGAATGTTTCCATTGATTCGTGTCAAAGCACAAAATCACGTCCTTTTAGCTAATAAGTTTGAGTCAGACTGGAAGGAGGTAACCATTTAACTACTGAAGAATACTTTCCTATGTTTTATACTGAAATTAAATTGAGAAATAGACATTTGAGCAAGAAAATTTAAGTGTACTGTTGTTTTTAAATTAGAAATATGTTCCTTTGTTGTAGGCTTATCTCTCAACTCAAGGCAGAATTTTATGAAGTACCGGACAATTCTTGATTATATACACTTTGACCTGTTTTTTGATTCACAGAAATGCCTTTCAGAATTTTTGTGTTCTTATGTGGTTAAGTTTGTCAAAGCAGAACATGCTGTCCTGTTCAATATCATGTGTTAAAAACATTTTGAAAGTATTTGCTTGTCTTCATTATCCTAAAAGAAATATTTGTTTTCATCGGGATAACAGATTATTTATGATCTTTATTAGTGGTTTCCAACTGTGTTGAGTAGAACACTGATGTTTTCTTAGATGGTAATAGGTGTTCTGTCAAAGAAAAATCATTGCTAGTAGTATCTTCTTTTCTCCCCAAATTTATTTTTTAAATAACGTGAGAAAAATTCCAAATGGATTTACTTGGTTCTTATCATTTTGTAGTAATCTGCTTCTAAGAATGGTGTTGTATACCTGAGAATGCTAGGAGGACATATTAGAGATCATTTGGGATGTGAATTTATGATATTTGATCTGTGAGTAGATGAAAAGACAGCATTACCAACCAGCTGCCCCATTGTCTGTTGTCTGTCTAATCTTATTTCTTATGTCTTGTCCTATAATTTTTTTTAAAGATTTATTTCATTTATTTATTTCTTCTCCCCCCTCCCCCCTGTGTTGTTTGTTCTTGCTGGCTGCTTTCTGTGTCTGTTCGCTGTGTGCTTGTCTTCTTTTTTTTTAGGAGGCACTGGGAATTGAACCTGGGACCTTCCATGTGGGAGGGAGGTGCCCATTGGCTTGAGCCACCTCCACTCCCCTATAATTTTAATATATATCTGTGATGTTATTCAACATTGCTTGGCACACTTATGAACCAATCTGTGAGACCATTTTGTTGTTGTGTATTTGAATTCAACTACATCTCATGAATCCTATTGTTGTAGCATCAATTTGTTATGCAAAAAGTGCTCTGGAGTCATGAAATTTGGAAAATGGTGAAATTTATAAAATGGCCACTTTCTATACATTTAAAACATTCCCTTTAGTTGTCAATAGTTATGAATATTTCTAAATATAGATATACATTGAATAATTTCTTTTGTAGTAAAGCCCAGATGTTAGTAAATGCCTTGAAACTGGACTCCCCAGTACAACACAATTGACCACCAGTGATGGTCTGTTGGGTTGACTATATGCTGTCTCACCAAGTTTTCTTTTATGTGTGAACTTTATGGTACATGCTA
This sequence comes from Chaetophractus vellerosus, assembly GCA_004027955.1. Classification (NCBI taxonomy): domain Eukaryota; kingdom Metazoa; phylum Chordata; class Mammalia; order Cingulata; family Chlamyphoridae; genus Chaetophractus; species Chaetophractus vellerosus. The sequence continues at coordinate 531 of PVKH010010631.1, read as the reverse complement.
CTTAAAATCCGATTAGATAAATATCAGGTTTCTATACTGAGTTCTAGAGATAAAATGTTGCGTCGACAACTATTTTCTCCAGATTGGTTTGAGTACCACTTTAGTAAGGTTGGAGTAGTGGAGGACAATGACTTTGCCCAGCTTCTGTTATAAACTATATATAGACTTTCCAAGGCCGGAAAATAAAGCACTGTGCACTGTGTTTTCTTATGGAAATGAGAGGCTGCCCCCCTTTGTGGTGAGATTTTCATATCTTTGAAGTTCTAAGATGTAATGGTTTGAGTTTGATTTAATTATGAATTCCAAAAATATAAATTAGATTATGTTTGTAAACTAATCTGTTCATCTGGGCATGATTAAGTTATGAGTAGGGCTTTAACTGCCACGTCAGTGAGACGTTGAGCCCCACCCCTCGTTGGGTGTGGTCTCAAGTATAAAAGGCTAGACAAGAGGCAGCAGAGCAAGCAGATTGAGAGAAGAGATTTGGAGAAGGAGATTTGAGAAGCAGTTCTGATGTTGGAGTGAGCCGTT
>PVKH010010630.1:0-18156 GCA_004027955.1 Chaetophractus vellerosus | reverse complement strand
AATTGGTTGGTCTTTATAAAGGGTATTTATTTGGGGTAGAAGCTTACAGTTACCAGGTCACAAAGCTTAAATTTCTTCCCATACCAAAGTCCACGTGTTGGAGTAAGATGGCTGCCGACGTCTCCAGGTTTCAGGCTTCCAGGTTCCTCTGTTCCCGGGGCTGCATTTCTCTCCGGGCTTAGCTTCTGTTTCCTTCACAAGTTCAGCTGTAGACCGTGAGGCTTTCTATGCTTTGTGTCTCTCCACAAGGCCAGCTGTAGACTATCGGGCGAACGGCTCACTCCAACATCAGAACTGCTTCTCAAATCTCCTTCTCCAATTCTCTGCTTCTCTCAATCTGCTTTTCTCAATCTGCTTTTCTCAATCTGCTTCCTCTGCTGCCTCTTATCTAGCCTTTTATACTTGAGACCACGCCCACCGAGGGGCAGGGCCCAACGTCTCACTGACGTGGCAGTTAACACCCTACTCATAACTTAATCATGCCCAGATGAACAGATTAGTTTACAAACATAATCTAATCTATATTTTTGGAATTCATAATTAAATCAAACTCAAACCATTACATGGGTCTTGGAATTATACATATTGCTTAGGACGAGAAGGTCTTTGTGGGTTACTATATACAGAAATACCCTATTTTCTGGATTCTGTAAGAAATAAAACCAGTCCAATTAATTTGGTTCAACTCATCTTCCTTTTATACTTCTGAAAGTATACTGTGTGTAATGGTTTGACAGTTTGATGTAATTATGAATTCCAAAAATATAAATTGGATCATGCTTGTAAACTAATCTGTTCATCTGGGCATGATTGGTTTATGATAAGGGCATTAACTGGGCCACCTCAGGAGGGTGTTGAGCCCTGCCCCTTGGTGGGTGTGGTCTCAAGTATAAAGGCTGGGCAGCAGATGTGAGAAGCAGAGATTTGAAGAAGCAGATTTGAGAAGCAGTTCTGATGTTGGAGTGAGCCCTTCGCCTGATAGTCTACAGCTGGCCTTGTGGAGAGACGCAAAGCCTAGAGAGCCTCACGGTCTACAGCTGAACTTGAGGAGGAAACAGAAGCTAAGCCCAGAGAGAAACGCAGCCCTGGGAACAGAGGAACCCAGAAGCCTGAAACCTGGAGACATCGGCAGCTGTCTTGCTCCAACACGTGGACTTTGGTGAGGGAAGAAATTTATGCTTTGTGGCCTGGTAACTGTAAGCTTCTACCCCAAATAAATACCCTTTATAAAGACCAACCAATTTTGGTATATTTCAAAAGTCACCCCTGTGGCTGACTAAAACACTGTGTTTCATTCATTCATCATTCTCCCTTAATAGAAGGCTTTCCTGCTGGAATTTTTTCTCTCTTTTATAATACTGTCAATAGTATGGGTAAATATTTCTGATATAGCCTAGGGGGTCATCTTGAAATCTAAATCTTACTAGCAAATTTAGAACCTTAACAGGTTGTGGGTTTGATGACTCAGTTTCACAAATATTTACTGTTGATTGTTAAGAAAATCCCAAAACATGAGCAACAAAAGAAAAACTAGATAAATGGGACTGCCTCAAAATGAAACACTTTTGTATTTCAAACAAGTTTGTTAAGCAGGTGAAAAGACAGACAACTCAATAGGAGAAAATCTTCAGAAACCATATATCTGATAAGGGATTGATCTTCATGTTATATAAAGAGATCACACAACTTAATGACAATATCGGACAGATTGACCAGTGGAACTGAATCAAGAACTCATCTATTTTCAAGTGAATTGTCAAGCCCAACCAACTGGGACAGAAAAGGCTACTCAACAATTTGTGCTGGGAGAACTGGATATCCTTATCCAAAAGAAAGATGACCCCTATCTCACACCTTATACAAAAGTAACTCAAAATGGATCAAAAACCTAAATATAAAAGCTACTCCTAGAAGAAAATTCAAGATTTTGCAGTAGGTGTTGGTTTCTGAAACCTTACATCCAAAGTACGAGCAAAGAAAGAAAATTGGGTAAATGGGACCTCCTCAAACTTAGACACTTTTGTGCTTAAAGACTTTGGCAAGAAAGTGAAAAGGCAGCCCATTCAATGTGAGGAAATATTTGGAAACCACATATCTGATTAGCATTTGATATCCATGGTAGATAAAGAGCTCATGCAACCCAATGATAAAAAGACAAGGAAGGGGATTGCAGGAGCATGGCAATGGACTGACAGGCAGAGCTGAATGCTCTCACAAAAACCACAGAGAAAGAGCAAAACTTGTCCAAGGGACCTGCTTTGGGCATCAGCAGACCATGACAGTGCTACACAACTCCCAGAAGGGTGACAAAGAAGCCAAAAAGACAAATGTGATTTACCAACCCCCAGCAGCAGCCGGGAAGAACTCTCCTCTCCCATCTTCAAGATATTAAGCTAGGGTAAAACCCCTGTCTCACTGTAGCCGACTGAGAGAGAACAAACCTTGTCCTCCCTGTCAGCTGTTTCAAGGGAAAAGGGAGGGGAGTTCCTGGTGCTTTACTTCAGTGAATTCAGCCAGCAGAGCCTGCTTTGAATCTTTGATCTGGAGATTCAACACAGGAACACAGGAAAGCCAAGACTGAAACACCTCCATGGAAAGGTGTGCTGACTAGTGCCATCTGCTGGCAGGTCTGGATACTGCATGGACAAAAGCTGTTCACACTCTCTGGGAGAAAATCTGGGCCCCACTAGTGAGTCCCTGGCCTGATTTCAAAAACTTAAGTTGGGTAATTTTAAAGGTGGAGAATAAGTTGAATTAAATTTCAAAGAATAGCTGTGGGGGAAATATTAGGCAAGAGATAGAAATTAGCCACCAGAGGAAATACACCAACATATTCAGATGCTAAGACATCAGCAAAAAATTACCAGGCATCCTAGGAAATAAGAAGAGATGGCCCAGCCAAAAGAATAAAAACATATATCCTAAAAAGATACAGGATTTAATACAATTAATCAGTGATAAGCACACAACTCTCCTAAATCACTTCAAAGAATTTAAAGAAAATATGTCTAAAGAAATAAAGGATATTAAGAAGACACAAGGAGAGCATAAAGAACAATTTGAAAACCTGCAAAAAGAAGCAACACACCTTATGGGAATGAAAGACAATGGATGAGATTAAAAATACATTAGAGGCACATAAAGCAGATTTGATTTACTTGAAGACAGAATTGTTGTCTTTGAAGTCAGAACATCTGAACTGGAAAAGATAGGAGGACCGAAAGAGATGAGAATGGAAAAAATGGAACAGGGTCTCAGGGAATTGAATGACAGCATGAAATGCAAAAATATACACATTATTGTTGCCCTAGAAGGAGACGAGAATGGGGAAAAGGCAGAAAGAATATTGGAGGAAATAATGACCAAGAACTTCTCAACTCTTATGAAGGGCATAGAATATGTTACCAAAAGACCAGTTTTGCAAGAGATTCTAAAGGGGGTACTGCAGATGAAAGAAAAGAATAAAGGTGAGAGATTTGGAGAAGAGTTTAGAAATGAAGATTATTAGGAAGGGTAAACTAAAGAATAAGAAGACAGACAATAGAAAAAAGTGACAACAGAGAATTGAAGGACAAAATGGATGAAGAAATTAGAAGTTTTCATGTAGCCCTTCACATCTATCCAGTGAATCCTGAAATATGGAAAGACCTTTCTTGGGTAATAACACTCCAGGAGAAGCAGAAAGTGGCACAGAAGATTTAAAAAATGAATCATCAGCAGAAGTAACAGATTTCTCACCAAAGTCAATTCCTGACTTTGACTTTGAAAGTGATGAGAAACAGAAGACAACTTCAACCAATAAAACAATGGTTAATGTGTCTGCTTCTGGGACTGTAGAGACTGAAACTGAGAAGGAAGATGGTGCTCCAACAACAGATGGCTCTGTTTTTATCAAAACCTTGATAAAGGAAAATGTATAGCATGAATTATTTGAATCTGTCTTTTTTGATTATCATTTAAAGTTTTAGTCATAGGGCCATTTATTCTGGAGAAACAGGGCAAAACTCCCGTTTGTAAGATAAGTTCATCAGATGAAGCATATAAATCTAAATGGTAGCATTATTGTATAGTGTTTGGACTATGCTTTGAAAAGGTATGACTTATACCTAAGATTAGAATTCTTAGCAAATGTTTTTGATTTATAAATTTAATTTAATCCAAATATATAGATGGATACATTTTTAAAGACACAGCTTGAAAAGCAAATTCTTGAATAGTAAATAACTTGGTCAGTGTTATTAAAATGTTGACTCATTGACTTCTGTTTTATAATAAAGGAAATAAGTGATTGCTTTTTCTCTTAGAAATATGCTGCTGTTACTCTTCACCCTGTTTTCCTTGCTTCTGTAGAATAAGTTTGTCACAAGGCTCAAATGTTTTTAAAATTCATCTTGATTCAAAGTTTTGGTCTTGTTATATGTGGAATCTTTGAAAGTTCAGCGAAAAATGCATGCAAATGTGAACATTCTGAAGTTTCTCCTAATTCTGATTTGTGCTTAAGTTTTTGGCTCTAAAGAAGTTATAACAATGGTAGTTGTTTCCTTCAGTATTTGTTAGATGTGTGAAGTACTAAATGTCACAATGATGGTTTTATTTTTTAGATTATGACTATAAATAGGTTAGTCTTTACCACAAGTGAGTCATTTTTTTAAATGTGCATTTTTCAAATGAGTGGATTTTACAGATTCATCATAATAAGTTGTACTGCTGCATTTTAAAAAAATAGAGGATGATATGGGAGAGGGAGGGGTGTACATGGGAATCCCTCAGACTTTTGTTGTAATTTTTGTGTAATCTAAAACCACTTTAAAATTAAAGTTTATTATATTTTTTTAAAAAATGAGCAACCCAATTAAAAATGGGCAAAATTCTTGAAAAGGCATTTCTCCAAAGAGGAAATACAAAAAGCACATTAAAAAAAATCCAACATCATTAGCAATTAGGGAAATGCATATCAAAACTATAATGAACTCTCTTAGCCATAAAATCTCATTTGTGTGATATCATGTCACACCTTATACAATGGCCATTATTGAAAGAAAAATAAAACTGCAAGTGCTGGAAAAGATGTGGAGAAATAGTAACACTTCTTCACTGTTGGTGGAAATGTAAAATGGTGCAGCCTCTGTGGAAGACAGTTTGGCAGTTCCTCAGGAAGCTAAATATAGAACTGTCATATGATCCAGTGATCCTGTTACTAGGAATATATTCAGAAGAAATGAAAGCAAAGACACAAATTGACATTTGCACACCATTGTTCATAGCACTATTATTCACAATTGCTAAAATATGGAAACAACCTAAGTGCCCATCAACCGATGAATGGATAAGCCAAATGTGGTATATACATGCAATGTAATATTATTCAGCTGTAAGAAGGAAGGAACTAGGGATGCATATGATAATATAGATAAACTTTGAGGACATTATGTTGAGTGAAATAAGCCAGACACAAAAGGAAAAATAGGGGAGCACATATAGCTCAAGTGGTTGAAGGCCTGCATCCCATGTACTAGGTCCCACTATAAAGTGGGTTGAGAATGGGAGCTGATGCTTAATGTATGTAGAAATTTTAATAAGGTTTTTCATAAATCTGTGGAAATGAATTAGAGTTGATAGTAATACATTATAGTGAGTATTGCTAACACTGCTGATTTATAAATGGGACTGTGGTTAAAAGAGTTAGTCTGTGGAAGGAATATTTCAATTAAAAGGAAGCTAGAGAATAATCTAGGGACTATATAACATAGTGATTTCAGTGGTGGATGAAGATTGTGGCTAATAGTATAAGAATGTTCTTCTTTTACAAACTGTTAAGAATATGGTGATAGAGAGGAAAATTACTTATGTAATTTACGGATGATAGTTAACAGAATATTGTAATATTTTGTGCAATGGCAAAGAAGATATCTCATCAATTCTAAGGGATAACAATTAGGGGTATAAAGGAATATGGCATTTTTTTTTCTTTTGGGGTAATGGAAACATTCTAAAATTGGCTGAGATGATGCCAGCACAACTCTGTGATGAATTTGAGAGCCACTGAGAATGTACTTTGAATGGATTGTACAAAGCATGGTACACAATTGAATCCTGTGGTAGAAGATGTACTGTGGTTAACAGAACAAATATTAGAACATTCTCTCGTGAATTATGACAAGTATATAATAGTAATACAGGGTGTTAATAACTGGGTGGTTTGGGGGAAGAGTACACAGAATGTAAGATATTGTCTATAGTTGGTAGTAATATTTTGCCTATGCTCTTTCATAGTTTGTATCAATTATTCCACAGCAATGCAAAGTGATGGTGGTGGGGTAATACATGGGGGTCCTGTGTTATGATATGTATATTTGTTTTGTAAGTTCACAACTTTTACTATACACCTATTGTTTATGTATGTTCATGTATGAATGATAAACTTCAATAAACATTTTTTTTTAAAAAACTACAATGAGATATCACCTCACATTTTATAGAATGGCCATTATTAAATTTTTTAAAAAAGGAAATTACAAGTGCTAGAGACGATATGGAGAAATATGAACAGTCCTTCACTGTTGGTGGGAGTATAAAGTGATGCGGCCTCTGTGGAAGACGATTTGGTGGTTCCTCAGGAAACTAAATATATAACTGCCATATGATCTGGCAATCCTACTACTAAGAATATATTCAGAAGAACTGAAAGCAAGGATTTGAAAAGATATTCGTACACCATACTGTGTTCATAGCAGCAGTATTTGCTAAGTGATGGAAATAACCTAAGTGTCTGTCAACTCATGAATGGCTAAGCAAGAGGTGGTATATTCATATGATGGAACGTTATTCAGCTGTAGGAAGAAATCAGTAGTGAAAGCACATGACAACATGGATGAATCTTGAGGATATTATGTTGAGTGAAATAAGCATACACAAAAGAACAAATATTGTATTGTCTCACTTTATAAACCAAATAGATTGAGCAGACTTACGGAGTTGGACTATGAAGTGTAGGTTGTTGGGAGATGGAATGTGGGATGAAAAGGAGTAGCTGATGCTGGATATATGTAGAACGTTTAATAATGTCAAATGGATGGACTTGATGGGAACACATAAAGAATGTAACAAACACTGTTGATTTATGAATGTGATTGCTGCTGAAACAAGTAGTCTAGGGAGATTAATGTTAGCTGGAGAACAGCTGGAGGATAATATAGAGAGTGTATAATAATGATTTTGGCAGTAGATGAGAACTGTGGTTAATGATATAAACACAGTAATGTTCTGCGACAAGGTGTTAAGAACATGGTGATACATGGGAAAATATAACTAATATAATGTATACAGTATAGTAAAGAACAGCATTGTAATGTTTTTGTAGCGAAAGCAAAGTTGGTACTATATTAATGGCAAAGGTCAATAAAGAATGTGGAGGTTGGTTCTGTGAATTATGAATATGATTAAGAATTCTTTCACTTCTTCATTTTTTCATTACTAAGGAGGCCTTGACTATGTCGTTTAACCAATCTACGTTCATCTGTATATCTTTCTGAACACTAGACTGAACTCACTTTTTTGAAGCAATGCTTCCATAACTTGTTGAGCTGCCTTTATCTGCTATTTTATTTTTTTGAATTTAAAATAAAGTTTAAATTTTTTAAAAAGGAAAAATCTGCAGTTCTGCTATGAAAGACGTCATCTGGGTTTGGTGACTACATTCTCTAGCATTTCATCATGAATCTACAATAAAATCCTGCCATCTTGAGAGGGAGGGAGGAAGCTGAGCCCCCGAATGGCAGCGGCAGCAGAGGAAGGAATGGCCCAAGAAGGACGGGGCTGCCAAGGGAAAGCTGCTCCTCTTTGGCAGCCTGCTCTGCTCAGCTGCAGCCCTGCAGCCCGGGTCCCAGATCCCCCAGCCCCAGCCCTGAATCCAGACCAACTTCCTCAAAACATCACGCTGATAGTATTGCCTGTCATAGCCTTGGAGAACAACCTCAGCTTTATGTCCTAAGAAGGAATTAGCCGGCTCCACCTGGTTTGTAAAAGAATGGTCTTGGTCTGCCAGAGAATGTTGAATAAGGGATTTCTGGAAGTCGAGAGACACATAATCTATGTCAGGAAAAAGTTAAAGCACAACTCCCAAGGAAAGTCTGAAAGGAGAAAGCTTACATTAGCTCCTCATGCAGATATCCTTGCTGTTGAAACAAGACTATCTAAATACGGTTTTCATGAAGTATGTGGATTCTAATCTCTGCTGCTTCATCTCAGGAAGTGTTTGATGAAATTTATCATGTGTTGACATGTCAATTCTACCTACACCACGCAGCAAGCTCATGAATTACTGCAAGAGTTAAGTGGTATTTCCGCCATAACAATGGGATAGTTCAATGAGAAGATTGTTCTAATTCTAAGGAGGAACTTAGGAATCAGATGTGTCTGGAAGGCTCATGGCCTCTCCTCCAGTTCCAGGACCTTCTGCAGCCCTAACAACAATGCAGCTCTTCTCCAGGCAAAACCTTCCAAGACAAGAGGTTACCAAGCTCCAGCCAAGGCTTAAAACAAATGGTGCTGCTCTGACTGTTCTCAGGTGTGAAATTTCTGTGCTCAGCACCAAAGTGCAAGCAGAGCAGAAACAGTGTCAAGACTAGGACAAGAAACTGATGAGCAGATCCACATCACAGCTGAACAAGATGCATGGTTGGCAGAGCTGGGATGCAAACTACGAGGAGTCGTGGAAAGTTCAGTAGAAAACTCCTCAGGATCTGGGCAGAAGGAGGAATCTCCTCAGAAACAAAAAAAGGCAGAGGAAGCCAAAGACCCTCTTAGGAAATCTAAACATGTTCAGAAGAGAAAGTAAACTGGAATGTGATTCTGCTCTGGAGGAAGAACTGGCCTAGTTGCTTAAGCAGTTATGTATCTCAGGACACTGTGAGCAGCACAGTGTCCCCTTAGTCTTCTAGGCTTTCAGAACACAATGAACTCTCATGGTTGGGACATTCTTTTCCCACTTCTCCTGGTTGTACTGATGGACAGAATCTTTTTAGTTTGCAGAAAAATTGGATTAACCAAACCCGTTCTATCATGTTTTCAGGAGTTAACTTTCTTCCCTCCGCAGATAATTTTTAAAAGTAAGTTTAGATACCTCTTTGCCTGGAGGACACCCACAATCATGCCTCGAGTGTGTACTCTTGCTTTTTCTTTCATTTCTCAATAAACTCTATAAAAAAGTTAGTTTATTTTGTTGTGGAACATTTGTTACAGATGATGAAGGAACATGATCAGACTATTAACACTAACTATCGTCCATAGGTACATTGGATATATTTTTTCCATACACCCCCGGTAAAGTGTTGGTGGAGGGGTGATGTATAGGAATTCTGCACATTATGCATGATTGTTTGTAAGCTCATAACTTCTCTAATAAAAAATATAAATAAATAAATAGTAAGTCTTTTAAAACTGAAAAAAGAGTAAGTTTATTTCTTTCTGCACATATGCACATTACATAAGAATCTTAAACCCAGTCTTGACAGACTAGAAGTTAAATTTAAACACAGAAAATACCCTGTTCATTTTAAACAGGAAAACCTTTTTAAAGCACACTATCTTGTTTTTAAAAAAAGTCAACTTTTTGTTATAAGTGACCTTTTTAATTTAAGTTCAATTTAAACACAGAAAATGCCCTGTTCATTTTAAACAGGAAAACCTTTTTAAAGGACACTATCTTGTTTTAAAAAAAGTTAACTTTTTGTTATAAGTGACCTTTTTCTGGAATGTCTGAAGAGTAGTTTAAGCTTTTTGGTATTGAAGTAATGGATAACTCAAATGGACTTTCATAGTAATGATTTCATAGTATAGTCTGTAGAAGAGGCCTTTACAGTACAGACTATACATTTTTATAAACTACTGTAAGAGACTTACTAAGTTGTTCCATACTTGTTTTCAGAACTCTTTTGGGGCCATGTCTACATTAGCATAGATGGATGCGTGCACTGCCTAGTCAGTTCACTAAAAAGCTCTTATACTGGTATTTATCTTGGACCTCCATTTTTAGAGCAGCTTCCCAGATCATTTAAGTTCTTAACATCTTCCACCACAGCAGGTTGCCCTTAGGGAGGAAATTGTTAATCCATTTGTCCTCATTTTAAGGGGCAGGAGAGTATTGAATCCCGTTGCTTTATCTATTCTTGGTAGGGATCAAGTACACTGGCTAAGGCAGAAACCCAAATTCCAAGGCCCTTTAAATATATTGGACCTCTGGTAACTAGTATTCCTTACTCATCTCTGTGTTGCTCACTGATCAAATGCAGTGGTTGAATAGGCGACAGGACTTGTAGGTCATAGCTCTGCAACTGAAGCGAAGTTCATTGAAAAAAATGTACTATGAAAAAGCATTTTGATCATTTCATTACTGGGGGCGGGCATTGCCCTGAGAGAAGCTTTTTAATATTAATTTAAAGTTTTCCTTATCTCACAATTTTAAAGAAAAGCTTTAAATTTTTTATTGCACTCCTCTTTTGAATTTGTACTTGGAAAAGTATGTCATGCATTGTTCAACCTTCTGAGTGATCACCTTAACATCCTCCAAATTGTGAGCAGTGTTTATTTTCCCCAGGTGTATATTTTTTAGACATTATTCAAATTATCACTGTCCTGCTCTTTTTAACTTGTTTTTTTGAAATAATTTCAAACTTACAAGACAGTTGCAAAAATAATACAAACTCCATGCAGAAAAGTCTCAGATACCTCCATGTCCCCATAAACCTAGATCCACCACTAGTTTTAGTTTAATGTACTAAATGATGTAGTTATTGTTAGACTGTTAAATTCTCTGAAACAGCTGTTGCCTTGCACTTCAGTTATTTAAAGAAAATATAGGTATAAAATACAAAATTATCCTTTTCCAGGAGGGAGTTTCAGGGCTATTAAAAAAACCTAAGGTTTTGGTATATACCTTAGCTGAATAAAAGCACCTTTACTGGCAACCAACATAACATGATAATGCATCCTTTAGATTAGCCTCACCAAATGAAACTTTTTCCTACTGATTTTTATACTGCACTTAAATTTTGCTCAATTCTGTGTCTTGCTTTGGAATTCAATTTACAATGAAAATCCATAAAGTGACATCCAAATGTGTCATGGATTGTTAGGAAAATAATTTAAAAATAAACAATTTAAAAAAATGTCAGCCAAGATCTTCCATAAAAGTCCCTGTCTGGAACTTTTCTCAACAGGTCTCATTTTTGTAATCCCAGGATTTAGCCATATTGCCATAACCTTGGAGGACTGGAACACTCATGGTCGTGAATAGTCTGATTTTCTGGTGTTGGAAGACTTTTTGGAGTAGCAAAGTACATGTGTACAGGTTTACTAAGTGTGATCATTATGCATCAGGCAGATGTAGCCTCAGATTACCTTTTAATAGATGTTCATTAATTAGAAAGAGTTTCCTAAACTTATTTTTAAACTCATCTAGATACAGTAAATAGACTGATAGTCTTCTATTAGCGAACATGATTATAGGGTGTTCATAATAAGCATTTACACTATTAGAAGATAAATTTTCTTTCCCAAAATCCCAATTTATACAGCATATATTGGTAATCACATGTCCATAAGGCTAAGGAATTGCACTTGTTAATACATGAATGTTCCATAACAGTAGGAGAATAACACATTACATTTCTTTTTTTTTTTTCTGTTTTTATTTATTTATTTATTTTTGCGTTCTTCTGTGTCTGCTTCTCTCCCCGCCACCCCCCCCCCCATTGTGGCGACCTGCGAGTCAGCTCACCGCGTGGTGGCCTTGCATGTTTGCGGGCAGCTTGCCCTGGTCACCGGCGGCTTTGCCCTGCCCGTGGCGGCTTTTGCCCTGCCCACAGCGGCTTTGCCCTGCCCGCGGCGGCTTGCCTTCTCAAGGGAGTCTGCCCGCTCAAGGAGGCCCTGGGAACCGAACCTGGGGCCTCCCATGTGGTAAACCGGCGCCCTATCAATTGAGCTACAGCCAGCCCCCACATTACATTTCTTAAATCATACTTAGACTAGCTAAGACATTTTAGGAAACTACCTTCACCATTAATCAGCACAATTATTTGATTGCTGTTATATTTGTTTTGGGTTGGCATAATAGTGTTTAAGATTCAACCAATCACAAATTATTTTGAGCAACTAAAACTGATATAGGTTATAGGAAAATTATATATTAGCAGCTTGAGAGAGAACCATCCTGCCCTGCATTGTATATTAGCAATGTTGTATGTTTTTAATATTACATTGTCCTAGATCAACGTTTCATACTGTTTTCCCATCATTCTTGGCTTCTTTTCAGAGGAGAGTTCTCTATTTTAATGGATCATCTCCACTTGTAAATAATTATGGAAAAACACTACAGACCTGTTTCAAAATGTGAAAAGGCACATATAAGAAACTTAATTGGCCCCATTCCCTCACCCAACCAGATCCTCTGCTTATCTACTGCATGGACTTGGTTTACTTACTTAAGAGGTTATTAAAATTGTTGTTTTCCAAACTCCTCTTTTGATGTGTAGAGCCTGGAAATAATGGGGCCAACACAAATGCATTCAGTGATAGTATTGTTTTTAAGACTACTGGGGTGCCATCAGGTCAAAAACCATTGGATTCGGAAGCAACACTTTTGGAAAACATGCATGTTTTTGGAGTTCTGAACTTTACAAGGCTTGCCCTAATCCCTAGTAGATTCATGATTTATGTGCTATTGCCTACATGTTAAAATGTTAAAATATTCTCTATTATATATTCCCTCAAAGTTGAGAAAAACAGAGTATAAATAATGCCTAAATAAATAAGCTGAAATGTGTCACTAAAGCTGGATTTTTGAGAGAAAATGGGCATAAGGAGATAGACTGTGTAATAAACAAGAATAATGGCATCTTAAGATTGCATTATGTTATGCATTATTGTATATAATTTTATAGCCTGTACTTTAATCTCCAAAGAAGCAATGTATAACATCCCAGTTGTTTCTTATTATTAATAAACTTTTTCCTAAGAAAGGGAACCTAATTCTACTTTATTAAACTGAATTAGTTTCTCGGGGTGGATTCCTCTTTTGAGTTCTCTATTTCCTTAGCTATAATATTTTCTAGAATCTGAGAACTCCCTATCTTGTCTATTTCAACAATATAAAATCTTAATTTAATGTATTACAAATTTCATTTTTTGTGATCAACACATTCTTATATCTTACTCTATCAAGGAGCACCCATTTGTTACACTTACAGAACCCTCTAAAATATTATATTTTGTAACATTTGAAGCTAGGAATAAAATGCATTCTGAAAGGAAAAGAAAAAAATCATACCATCTTTTTTCCCTATACAGCAAAGAATGGATTAATTATTTTTAAGATTTGGATCCAGTATTTTAAAAGCAAAATATTGTTAGTAAAACTTAAATTCAAAATTCGACATTAATATGAGATACGTCCATAAATAAAAAAGGGGAGAGATGAAAGATGCTCCTCAGAATCCCTTTAAACTAAACTTTCTGCTTCTTGAATTTCTTGAGGATTCTTTCACGAATCTGCTTGGTCTTGACACTGTAGACAAGGGGGTTCATTAGGGGTGGGACCAACAAATAGACATTAGCCATGAGCACATGGACAATTGGGGAAGCATTTTGCCCATAGCGACGGATCATAGATAACCCAATCATTGGTGTATAGAAGGTGAGTACAGCACAGATGTGGGAGATGCAGGTGTTGAAGGCTTTGACCCTCTCTGCTCTGGAGGCTATACTCAACACTGTGCCAAGGATGAGGAGATAGGAGAGGAGGAGAAGCACAGAATCAAGTCCCATAGAGCAGATGACCACCATGAGGCCATAGATGCTGCTAACCCGACGGTTGGATACAGTTGTCTTTATGAGGTCCTGATGAAGGCAGAAGGGATAGGAGAGGTAATTTACAACACGATATTGAAGCCTCTTCAGGAGGAAGGAAGCTGGAAAGACCAGAGCCAGGGCCCTTCCAGCAATTGCCAACCCAATTCCAATGATTACCTTATTTGTTAGAATGGTTGCATAGTGCAAGGGCTCACGGATTGCAACAAAGCGATCAAAAGCCATGGCCAACAGCACAGCTGACTCAATAATTGAGAAAACGTGGATGAAGTACATCTGGACCAGGCAGGCATTGAAGGGGATCTCCCGGGCATGGAACCAAAAGACACTGAACATGGTAGGCAATGTAGTGGTCGACAGGCCCAGGTCGGTGAGTGCCAGCATTGACAAAAAGTAGTACATTGGTTGATGGAGGGAAGGCTCAGTTCTGATGATGAAGAGTACAGTAATGTTCCCTGCAATTGAGATGGCATAAACCAAGAAGATAGGGATGGAAATCAAGCCATATGTGCTTTCAAGGCCTGAGAAGCCTGTCAGGAGGAAGTGGGGATATAGGACAGAGCTATTGAAGACAGACATTGTGTTGATGGAGGCAGCCTCAGTCTGGGTAAGAGACAAGAACATGAAACAATTTAGGTAAAAGACAAAGATGCTTCCATAACTAGCCAACTGCCTTTACTCTTCATTGACTCTTCTGCTCATCATATTTAATCACCACCTGTATTTATTATTTTACCAATTAATTTATTCTTTCTTCATTGCACAAAAATTTATAGAGTACCTATTTTACAGAAGAAAATTTGAGAGTGCTAGAAAACAGAAATGTATAAGAAATGCCTTCAACTTATAAAAAAAGTGGTTAGTTAAATTAACACTTAAGATGAATTGCTAGTTTAACATAAGATGCTATAAAACACAGAAAAAGGAAACTTACCTGACCCAGGGATTTAAGGAAATATTTATTGCAAGTGATTGTTGGTTAGGTCTGTAGGACAGATAGGCGTTAGATGGGTGGTAAAGGGCTGTGTTGGGCATGTTTTGCTGATTGACATTCATGCAAATGCCCAAATATATTAGAGAGTTTTACAAGCATAAGCAAATATAACTGAGCAAAACTACTGTGGTACTTCTTCAGATGGTGGTTAAAGCTAAGCCTGAAGAGTGTAAAGGAGCAGAATTTCTGAAGGAATTTGTGTGCTAAAGCAAGAAGCTTCGACTTAATCTTAGCTGAGACATAGTAGTCATTGTAATAAAAAGTAAACAGGTTGGCCAGGTTTACATTATATCAATGTCAAACTAAAGTTAATGTTAAGAATGTCTAAAAGTCAGTAAGGTAAGAGAGAAGGCAGAGGAACCCATTAGGAGGCTATTTTAATAAAAATAAAACATACATAGGGGTCAAGTCTAACAGTGGAGATGAAGAAAGATAAATAAATATGAGTTATATATTGGGACACACAATACCACTGACCCTGGTCAGTAATCATATACTAAGAATGACAAAAATAGAGGAGTCCATGATAATTTCAGTTCTTAGGAATATTTTGGCATATTTTATTGAAACAAATGAACAAAAACTACAGGAGGATCTGCATTGGAGGTTGGTGAAACCAGGGGATAAGATGAATTTAGTTTGGTCATGTTCACTTTCAGGTTGTGTGTGCAAGGGCTAGTCATATATTGGGATCCATTGAGGACATTTTAAGGAGAAATCCCTCTTATTCTTAAAGATTTGGAAGGATGCTTAAAAGAACAAGTAAAAAGAAAAGTATATTTTCCTAGGAAAAAAAAAGAAAACTCAAAATGAAAGAAATAATACAGTGTCAACTTGCAAGATGAGGACAAAATCTTTGTATACTCAACATCCAGATACTCTGATAGATGGGATGGGCTGCAGGGAACAGAATAGTCAGAGTTCACCATGGACTGGAGAAAATGAATCATTATATTAGGAACCTTATAGAACTCAATTACTTAGCAGCCTGATGGACACCCAAGCCCAATTACTCTTAGAGAGACCGAGTTATCACTTGTAAAGATAGTAACTCAGGAGCTCCTCTTGAGAATCATCTTGCCTAATTTCCATTTTTGTTCACAACATTTGTAAGTGCGTATAATATATTTGATAGCAAGACTTAGGAGACACTCAAATAATAATGATCATCTTGCCTTTTAATAATTTTAACATTATAATGTAGAGTTAATAACAGCAATGAACAAGGATTTCAGTACATAGATTCCCATCATAGTTATTCTCTGTACCTAGAGATGAGTTAGCAATGGCACCCCCAAGCTCTTCCTATCAGCCTTTAAGGATGAGAGTCTGGCTCCACTGGGAAGTGACAATCTTTATATCTAACTTGTCCCAGAGCAATAATTTAACATGAACAGCTGTCAGTTCTGCCGCTTGACTTTCCCTACCACCCTTTGTATCTCTCAAATATAATCTCTTATTCTCTTACTGATTCTTCTTACCTCAAAGCTTTCCTTCAGGTACACCTGAGCCTTTAAGTAAAAACAGCCATCCCTCCTAAAGCAGGTTGACTGGGTTTTCAGTCTGTCAGTCCCGGAGATTTCTGGTAGGTGGAGGAAGCCACTGCAGGTGAGCATAAGAGTAAAAGACACACTTGCTCCTAGGGCAGAGAGTTCTTCAGTGGGGCATAGGTGTCCCGAGTGAGGCATCAGTCTTCCCTTCATCAACTCTAGAGCCAAGTTAGGGCCTCTTTTGCCTTCAGCATCCGTGATTCTATCCAGCCAGGTGCTTTATCTGTACCGTACTTTTATGCTTTACCTACTCTAAACTGTCTTCCGCTCTTGACTTTCATTCCCTCAAGACCAGGTTTTGTTTTCTTTTTCTCAATACAGACCCTAGAGAGGGTAAATGATGCCACTGCTATTGGAGCTGTTTTTCCTACCTAGGGATTGGAGATGGTCTTCCCAGTTCTCAAATCTGGGAGCCCAGATTTGGCAGCGACTGAAAAGTGTTTCTGGTTTATCAGATGGGGAAAAATTATAAGTTTAGTCAGTTAAAATAATTTATACAAAACTGTCTTTAATCACATACAGCAGTAACTAGCTGTGGAAGGCTGAAAAAATTAATCAACATCTTTAGGCCATATTTTTACAACCGTATAATAGGAATAATAACACCACTTTGTTTGGCTCTTATAATAAATGCACAAGCATGTGAATATTTTTGCTCAATAATAGTGCCATAACAATTATAAATAATAAAGAACTCCAAGATTCATATATTGTTGATAAATCTGCCTCTTTGGGATGGGTTTTCTGCCTGAAAAGTGTCCCTTTGCAATTACAAACTGTCATATTAATTGGAAAAGACAAAGGTGTAATATGATACAGGAAAGTTGTATGAGACCATGTATATCCATGCATAAGAGCCACTAAATAAGTCCATTAAATGGTAATTGTATAGGACATCCTAAACATGCATTCCCAAATTACATGGGCATGAGATTAACAAATCTCCTCTGCTTAATATAAAATCCACAACTCTGCTTTTTGTCCTTGTCCACTCCTCTTCACCTTCTACAACTGGGAAATTCATGTCAGCTATTTTATTGTTGCTGTTTGTCAAGACCCATTCTTTTTTTGTACATAATCCATAATATATTTCATCAGCATTTTACCATTCACAATGTAAAGAACCTCTCAATTCCATTATTTGGTTTCCACCCTCTTCAATGTTAGACCAATTATTGTCACTTCCAATCAAAATTTCAATTTCAGGCAAATAAATCCCATGGTATTTTTTTGAAATGCCATACTACCTCCTAAAACACATTTCATTTTGCTGCCCCAAATTCTGTTTCTCAAACCTTGTTTTGTATGGTATTTTCTGGTTCAAAATATGTCTTTTTTTTTCTTTAATTTTTTAAAAAAAGCTTTAGCTTACATAAATGTTACATAAAAAACATACAGGATTCCTATATGCCCCACCTCCTCCCCCCTCCCACACTTTCCCACATTAACAATATCTTTCATTAGTGTGGTACATTTGTACAATTGATGACATATTGAAGCACTGCTACTAACAATGGACTGTAGTTAACATTATAGTTCACACTCTGCCCCACACAGTTTTGTAGGTTATAACAAAATTTATAATGTCCTTTATCTATCATTGCAATGTCATGCAGGACAGTTCCAATGTTCTGAAAGTGCTCCCATGTTACACCTATTTTCCTTCTCCCTTCCCTCAGAAACTGAGGTGGCCACTGCCTTCATATCAATGATAAAAGTCCTTCCATTGTTAGAATAATAAGAAGTCTA
>PVKH010010629.1:0-18168 GCA_004027955.1 Chaetophractus vellerosus | reverse complement strand
GTGAAGGAAGTCAGACCATTATGCCTGGTCCTTGATATTGATGACTTCACTTATGAAACCTTTCTTGTGAAATTGAAACTTAGCCTAGTATTATGTATGCCTAAGAGTTACCTCCTGAAAGTCTCCTTGTTGCTCAACTATGGACTATCTCTAAGCCAATCTCAGCATATAAATGCACTACTTTCCTCCATTGTGGGATATGACTCCTGGGGATGAATTCGCTGGCACTGAGGAATTATGACCAAGCACCAATTAGCAATGCATCTTGAAAAAGACCTTGACTGAAATGGGGAAAATGGTAAATACAAATGAGTTTTTATGGCTAAGAGTTTTCAAACTGAGTCAGGAGGTCATTCCAGAGGTTACACTTCTGGAAGTCTCAGCAGGATCTCATTGATTGCCACCGTAAACAGTGCCTCAAAGAGAAGAGCTCCTGAGGGCACTAGAGACATCCAGAAACAATAAAACAGCTCAGGAATTCAGCACCCTGTCAGTGGGCCATACTTTGGAATTTATGCTCCCCAGAATAACAGATTTGGACTCATTTATGGTTACCCTACACAAGGCTCTTCTGACCCTTCTATTTGAACCAATAGTTAATACTCTACTTGATAGGTGTATGTCCAAGAGTCTTAAACTTTGGTCCACCCATGTGCCAGTTGAGCCCTGAATTTCAGCAGAGTTCCAACACCTCCTCTCCAGTTCATTGTACTTACCCAGGACAACCAACAAGGACAATGCCCATCCCACAAACAGAGTGTGTCTGCCACTACAAGAAAGATAATTCAATCCATCTGCCCCATGGCATCTAAGCCCCTCTTCAGTTAGAAGAAGTGTGGCCACCTCCATCTCCAAATCCTTAAGACTGGGGAATGAACAATAGACTAGAGTAGACTTATTATTATTGTACTATAGACTTAATATTCTTCTAGCAATGGAAATACTCTTATCACTGATATAAAGGCAATGACCTCTTGGCTAGCACTTTCAAACTGAAGGCTAAGAAGGAAATGGAGGGCTGAAATAATACTACATATCAACTAGATCTAGCACACCTATATAGATGTATATAACAGAGAGAGAGAGAGAGAGAGAGAGAGAGAGAGAGAGAGAGAGAGAGAGAGAGAGAGAGCAAGAAATATGTAACCCAAATGTGCTTAAAAACAAGAGATTACATATTCTGTTCAAGTGCACGAGGATCATATCCAAGAATAGGCTATATGTTATATTACAAAACAAGTCTCAAGAAATTTAAAAGGTTTAAAATCATATAAAGTACAATGAAGTGCAATTAAAAATCAGTAACAGGAGAACTGGAAAATTCACAAATATATGGGATTTAAACAATACATTCTTAAAGACCCAATGGGTCAAAGAATACACCAGGAAATTTGGATATATCTGGAGGTGAATGAAAATGAAAACACAAAATGACCAAACTTATAAGAAATATTATAATAACAAAAAAAAAATAAGGAGAGAATGCAAGTAATAAAACTCATTGGCATTGAAAAGGGGGAATATTACTTACATTAAAGATATAAAAAGGATTATAAGGGCATATTAATAATCACTGTATGCTAACAAACTAAATAACATATGAAATGGACAAGCCCCCAGAAACACACAAATTGACTAAACTTACCCAAGGAGAATTAGACAATCTCAAAATACCAAGAACAAGCATGTATTATCTCAGTTATCAAAAACCTCCCAGTGAAAAGGGCTTAACATCTATGATGTATAAAGAGATCTTACAAATCAATGATAAAAAGACAAAGATCCAATTAAAAATTGGCAAAACACTTGAATAGACACTTTTCTAAAGAGGAACTACAAATGGAAAAACAACATGAAAAAAACATTCAACAACACTAGGTGTTATGCAAATGCAAATCAAAACTGCAACGTGATAGTATATCATAACTATTCGAATGGCCAGTGTTAAAAAAAAAACAGAAAATTACAAGTGTTGGAGAGGATGTGGAGGAACAGGAATATTTATTCACTGTTGTTGGGATTGTAGAATGGTGCAACAGCTGTAGAAGACTGGTGGTTCCTAAGGTACATAAATATAGATCTGCCATATTATCTGTTAATTCAAATATTAGTTATATACTCAGAAGAACTGAAAACAGGCATTCAAATGGATCATTGCACACCAATATTCATAGCGGCATTATTCACAATTGCCAAAATGTGAAAACCACCCAGTTATCTACCAGCGGATAAATGCATAAACATGTCATATATGCATGTGATGAAATATTATTTAGCTGTAAGAATAAATAAATTTTCAATCCATTTTACAATATGGATGAACCTTGAGGACATTAGGTTGTGTGAACCAAGCCAGACACAAAAAGATAAATATTATATTATCTCACTAATAAGAATTAAATAAATGAGCAAACTCATGGAGTTAATAAAGGTCACAAGAAGACAGACTAAGGGTAGAGAAAGGGAAGTAGGGCTTCATTTGGGCAGGAATGGTAATATGGTTGATTGTTAATATTTGGAAATGGATAGAGGTAATGATAGCATGTTACTGTGATTGTAATTCACAGTGGTAATATGTGGGTGCGATTGTGGTTGAAAGGGAAAGTTTAGGTCCATGTATATCACTGGAAGGAAAGCTAGAAGATGAGGAGACTGTATAGAATAGTGAATCCTGTGTATGGATGATGAGTGTGGTCATTAGTAAAAATAGAGCATTCTTCACTGAATCAGAACAAATTTATGTTAATATCACAAGATGTCAAAAAATAGGGTGGCATTTGTGTGGAAATACACCAAAAGCAAACTAAGGACTGCAGAGAATAGTAATATATTAATATTTTTCCATCAATGGTTAAATAAATTTAACTAAGTGAAGGAAACCAGACACAAAGTACTGTATATTGTTAGGCTCCATTTATTTAAAATGTAAATATAAATAAATCTATAGAGATGGAATTAAACTAGAACCTATGTATGGCAGGGGAAGGACAGAAGAATTGAGTGGTGACTGCTAATGGGTAGGATTTTTTGTGTGTGTAATGAAAATGCCCTGAGATTGACTACACAGATGAATGCACAATGTTGTGAGTATACCAAAGCCATTTATGTATACTTTAGTTGGATTGTATAGTATATGAATATATTTTAATAAACTTGCTTAAGGAAAAAAAAACAAAAAACCTCTCAATGTAGTAAATTCAAAGCCAATAAGGCTTCACTAGTGATTTAAGTGGAATTTCTCTAAAGAAGATATACAAATAGTCAATAACACATGTAAAAATGGTTAACATCATTGGTTATTAGAGAAATGTTGATCAAAACCACAATGAGATATCAATTTACATCCCCTAGATGTCTGTTAATCAAAAAACAAAAAAATAGTAAATGTTGGTGAAGATATAGAGAAATAGGAATCCTAATATTTTGCTAGTGGCATTGTAAAATTATGCAGACACTGTGGAAACAAGCTTGGCAGTTCCACAGAAAGTTGAAAATAGAATTACCATATGACCCAACAATCCCTCTTCTTGGTGTATACTCAAAAGAAATGAATGCAGGAACTCAAATAGATATTGTTACACCGATGTTTACAGCAGCATTGTTCAAAGTAGACAAAGAGCAGAAGCGACCCAAGTGTCCATCAACAGATGAGTAAATTTTAAAAAAGTGGCATGTACACATTGGAATGTTATTCAGCCATAAAAGTAGAGGATGTTATGATGCGTACTACAACATATATAAACCTTGAAGACATATGTTTTGTAAAATAAGCCAGACACAAAATGACAAATATTGTCTGATCTTGTTTATACGAAATAACTAGAAGAAGAACATTTCTTAGAGGCAGATGGTAGTTTGTAAGTTATCCAATGCAGGAGGGGAGGAGAGGGAGGTGTCACTCTTTAATGAGTACAGAGTTTCTGTTTGAGGTAATGAAGAATTTGGTGTAATGGACACTGGTGATGGTAGCACAATATCATGAATGTAATTCATCTCATTTAAATGTCCCCTTGAAAGTGCTTAAATGGGAAATTTTTAGTGGTGTATATGGTGCCACAAGTATAAGATCTTTTTTTAAGAAAATAATCATAAATATAGCAGCTCACCCTCATGAGAAGAGCTATTAAAAATAAATACTGGCAAAGATGCAGAAAATGAGAGACCCTTGTACAATGTTGGTAGGAATAAAAAATGATGCAACAGACTATGTGAAAAACAGTTTGGAGGAAACAGAACTGTCATATGACCTGGCATATACCCCAAAAGATGGAAGAGCAAGAGCTTGAACAGATAGTTTTGTACACCAGTGCTCACAGCAGCACTTACATAATAGCAAAATCATGGAAGCAACCCAAGTACTCATTCACAAATAAGTAGATAAAAAGTATGGTATATACATACAATGGAATATTATTCAGTTGTAAAAAGAATGAAGTCCTGATATATGCTACAACATGAATGAACCAGAAGACATTGCATTGAGTGAAATGTCAGACACAGAGACATAGTGCATGAGCTCAATCATTTGAAACACCTGGAATATGCATGTTCAGAGACAGAAAAGTAGATTACAGCTTGCCTGGTGCAGCACAGAGGTGCAAGGGGGACTTACATAATGGGTACAGGGTTTCTGTTTAGAGTGATAGGAAAGTTCTGGTAATGGATGGTGGTGACCTTAGCACAGGGTCAGTGTAATTAAACCCCCTAGGTGGTATGCTTGGAATTGGTTGAGATGGTAAACTGCATGTTGTTTATATGTTTCCACAATTTAAAAAAGGAGCAACTAAAGTCAATGACAATTCAATGAAATTCATGATACTAGATGGGATACAATAACAGAGGAGAAAAGACTCAGAGGCATTATTGGGACATATTTTAAAAAATGGAATATAGACTATGCCTTATAGCAATATTAAATGTTTTGTAACTTATCTGTACATAGGCAGTTACAGTAGTGAAGATCCTAGTTCTTAGGAAATGTACATGGAAGTACTGTGTTAAAGGAGCATGGTGTATCCAACCAACTCTTAAATGTTTAGGAGAGGGGGAGGGAGATAAAAGAAAGGAAGAGACATGGAACCTCAAATTTGGCAAAATGTTAAAAATGGTAGATTTGAGTATGTCAAGCAAGGTTGTATTTTGGTATTCTTTATTTTGCAATCATTCTGTAAGTTAGAAATTATTTCAATAATGTCAAAGAAATAATAGAAATGGGACTGAGAAGAGAATTAAACTGGTACACTACAAAGTATCAATTAAAAACATTAACCAAAAATACATGTAAAATGGGAAGCTGATGTGGCTCAAGTGATTGAGCTCCCGTCTACCATATAGGAGGTCCAGGGTTCAATTCCCTGGGCCTCCAGGTGAAGGTACATGGACCACGCAGTGAGCTGGTCTGAGCAGAGATCAAGCCCAAGAGGACTGCTGGCCCATGCAGGAGTGCTGGCCTGTGCCGGAGTGCTGGTATAGGAAGGTGATACAACAGAAAGAGACACAGGGGAAAGACAATAAGAGACGCAGCATACCAGGGAGCTGAGGTGGCACCAGAGATTGAGCATCTCTCTTTCACTCTGGAAAGACCCAGGATCAGCTCCCAGTACTGTGTAAAGAGAAGGTAAGCAGATACAGAAGAACACACAGTGAATGGACACAGAAATCATACAGCAAGCACAAAACAATGGGGGAGGGGGAGAAAGAAAAAAGAAGTCTTTAGAAAAATACACGTAAAAAACAAGTAGTGTCAATTTTAATTCTTTTGTTGTAAGTAATTTAATATATTAAGCCAGTCTCTGCTCTAATTACTTCAATGAAGCAGAGTTTATTATAAGTAAACAATGATATGACCATTCATAGAAAACTGTTAAAGGATGGTAGTTTTCCCTGCATTATCCAACCCAGCAATGATAACTTTGTGCTCCTGGTGATTGAAAAGCCATATACTGTTGTAGAGAATTCCCATTCTGGTGCAGCAGAAACCCCCCCCCCCCCCCACCAGCCACCTGGGTCATCTGGCCTGCCCCAGTTGAGGCTAAGGGGGAGGAGAGTGATGCACCAGAGCCCATCTGGAACTTTTTCCAGGGTCAAGGGGAAGCCCCAGATAACTCATAACATTCATTAATTTTTATTTCTATAAATTAATTTATCATTTTAAAAAATGCTCTTAGATTTCTGCTCCTTAGTTAGCTTTCTAATTTTTCTTTAAGAAGAACCCTAGATTGTTTGGGGTATATATAACATGCTTGATGGTTTAGAAAATGGAGATCAGTGTGGTCTGGAGTATTCAGCTAAAATGTTAATACATAACACTATACATAAAATAGGACTTTAAAAAGGATGGGAATTATTTTAATATTTGCACAATTTTTTTTAAGAAAACATGGGCAGGCTCAGTTTATGTTGAAAAGAGTGTGCTTCTCAGGGTAGGGGAATGAAGGAGGTAAACAATACATGGACAGTGACAAAGCTGGAAGAGCTGTTGGTCAATGTAGGAAATCAAGATGGATGTGGATAAGGATAGAACTTTAAGTGCTAACCTATGGGTGTTTAATTTATCTTAGAAGAACCAAAAGTTTGAAGTTTCCTGGATGCATACTGTTATCTCTATCAATATTAGAAACTTAATGGACACTGAATTCCAATAAAGATAACTAGATGTGGAAATGATCAAGGAAGAAACATGAGCTTAAATGATCAATCAAATTCAAGGAAGCTCTTATGTGATAAGCCAAAATATTAGGAGAAATCTCTTTTGGAACAAGTTGGAAAGGGTACATAATGGGTATTTATAACATCTTACAATATGTTCACCATTATGGGGGTATGCTCTCAAACTGGTAGTATTATAATATCAAGAAGACCCTTAAATCACCAAATGGGTATATTAGGATGACTAGAGAACAATGATATTTTATTTACAAATAATCTCAGAGAATTTTCTCTGCCAAGTCAGGCATAGGTGATGTAATGGGTTGACCTAAAAATGAAGGTGATATTACTTATTAAATAAATAAGTAATAAATAAATATGTGAATATTTATTACCCAAACTTTTTAAGATAAGTTTCATTCCCTTTCATCTTCATCCTTAGGGATCTTTATGCACTTCTTAATATTTTCAAACAAATTTCCAATGTATAGTAAAGGAAAAATGGTTGCTCAGTGGGAGAAAAAAACAGGAAAATTAATTTAAGTAGGCTTTAAAAATATTCAATACAAAGGTGACATTGTAATTATTTAGAAATGCTGAACCAAACATGGGATTTCTAGATTTGTACACTATCCTTGTATAAATTCATACAGCAACCCAAGACTACTGAAAGCACTGGATTTGAAATTATAAAAATGTTCCTATATATCCTGACCTCATAACTTGAGGTCATAGCTAATAATGTCCCCTAGATATCTGTGTGTCTGTATTTGAAAGAAAACAATGGTATTCTACTATAGACACATTGTGATTCTAGCAATGGAAGAAATTATAACATTGATGTGGAGCAAGTGGCCATTGGATGCTCTGGCCGCAGAGAGAGGGAAAAGCAGTTGTAATATGGGGGCTTTTTCAGGACTTGGGAATTGTCCTGAGTGACATTACAATGACAGATATAGACCATTTTATGTCATTATATAACATGCAGAACTGTGTGGGAGAGAATGTGATCTACAAAGTGAACTATGATCCATGCTTAATGGCAAAGCCCCAGGATGTGTTTATCAATTGCAATTAATGTGCCACATTAATGAAGGATGTTTATGTGGAGGTTGCGGGAGGTGTGGGATGTGGGGCATGTGGGAATCCCTATATTTTTTATGTAGTATTTATGGAATCTAAGTATCTTTTTAAAAAAACTTAAAAATGTAAATAAAAAGAAAGAAAGCATAGGACCAATTAAGAAGCTTGACAGCCTTTTTTTTTGCAATGAGCAATCTGAAGGGAAAATAAGACACATTCTAAATTAGAATTGTATTTCTCCATAAATCCTATCTCAACAGAGAAGGTAGAGATGACCAAAGATAACCACTCCATGACAAATGTTTTTACCCTCACTGGATTTCCAGACCCACCAGAGCTGAAGACCCTTCTGTTTGTAGTATTCTTTGTCATCTATCTGATCACCATGGTGGGGGATTTTCATGTCGCAACATGCTTTATGTGGAGCATCGTCTTCACACACCAATGTACATTTCTCTGGGCAACCTGGCTCTGATGGATTCCTGCTGTTCCTGCACTATTACCCCCAATGTGTTAAAGAATTTATTTTCAGAAGACAGAAACATTTCCCTCTATGAATGCATGGCACAATTTTATTTTCTCTGTCTTGGGGGAAGTGCAGCCCGTTTTCTTCTGGCAGCAATGGCCTATGACTGCTTTGTGGCAATATGCAGCCCCCTGCAGTACCACACCAGGATGTCAAAGAAACTCAGCATTCAGATGACCACAGGGCCTACATAGGTGGAAATTTGCATTGCTTGATTCATTTAGGGTTTCTGTTTAGGTTAGCATTCTGTGGATCTCATCAAGTCAATCACTATTTTTGTGATGTTCTTCCATTTTGCATACTTTCTTGTGTTGACCCCTTAATAAATGAACTGATGATACCCATCTTTTCAGGGTCAATTCAAATCTTTACTATTACCATAGTCATAATCTCTTATCTCTGCATCCTTCACACTATTTTCAAAATGCAATCTAGAATAGGAAGAGGCAATGCCTTATCAACTTGTGCATTCCATTTTCTCTCTGTTTCTTTATTCTATGGTTCTGTTCTTTTTGCTTATGTTAGACCACATTCATTTCAATATGAAGTAAAGACATACATGTTGATGTTTTTTATATTATAGCAATTCCTTTTCTAAACACTTTTGTTTATAGTCTAAGAAGTAAGGAAGTAATAAATGTTGTGAAAAGAATTTTGAGGAAGAATAAATCACATAGCATTCTGAAAGAAAATCACACCCTTTAGCAAACTGATTTTAATATGCTGCTACATTATTTTAAAGTCAAGGGATACTGAGAAAATGTCAAATTGCCATTTTGTATGGAAAGTATTGAATCAGTAAAATATTTTGATGCGTAAGTCAAATAATGTCTCATCCACTTAAATGAATATATAAATGCTGAAAGGATGGTATCTACTGAGATGCATTTCAAAACCTAAAACAATAGTGTCCATTAGGTATGAGTGCATGATTATTTTTGAGGTCATGATTTGTCTCACAATATATTTATTATAGTTACAATGTTTAATGGATTCAGCAAATATTATTAATAGAAGACAGTATAAAAAATCAATATTGTTGGCAAGTATATAGAATCATGTATTGTACAAATTCAGGAACATTCTAAGTTCTCAAATATTAATTCCTTCTTAAACTACACCATCTATCAGATATAAACTGAGCTTTGAATTTTATTCTCAACTTTTTGTTTGTTCTAAAGATTATGTTTGAATATAAATTCATGAAGAATATGTATTCTCAAATTAAGAACATTTTCCTCTTTTGTCTCAGTTATTAATCCTCTCAAGCTCTGTGAAATAGGTTTTTGAATACGGATTTGTCACTCTGTAGATGAACATGATACTACTTATATTGAAATCTCTATGGATTTGAATGTGTACATGAAGTTTGATTAGAAGTCTATAGTGCATGACAGGGCAGTTCCAGAATATATCAATTAAATCAATGGTTTGTTCTTTGACATCATTATATGTCTTGTTAGTTATGAAGAATATCACTAACCTGCACTGTTTACAATTTATGTTATATTAATATCATTTGTGGAAGTAGGTAGAAGCTGTGCAAGCATCTGGACAAAAAGTATTTATGAATCACTTAACACTGTAGACTGAAAGAAAAAACTTAACAAAGAATCTACCATCTACTAGGAAGTAAATTTGAACTTTGACATATGTTATCTACCTGTGAATGAGGCATTGTTTCTCATGTTGTTCCATTGTAAAAATTCACACTTTCAAATAGTTAACAGCTTACCCAATTTCATCTAGGTCACCTAAGAATAGGGCTGGGATTTGAGTTAATTCTGCTTTTTCCTCCTAGCATTTGTATAGTTCAATTAACAATAGTTTGTCACAGTTAATCTTAAAATGCTTACAAACTAATAAAGATATTGGTTATATAAATATGGATAAAAGCAATATTTACACACAATTCGAGATTGTGTTGGGTATGTATATAACACATTTGGGAGTTCAAAAAATTGAGAAAATTCTAGTTTATTTATTAATCAAGTAGCATTAGAGATTAATCTGCTTTCAGAATGGAAATATTTTTGGTGTTTGGGGAGACTGAAATAATAGCATGAGCATTGTTAATGTTTATTAAAATAATTTTTTCACTGGGGATGAAGGAATAAGGAGGTGAACAATGAGTGGACAGTGTGAGAATGCTGGCAGAGCTGTTGGTGAATGTGACAAATATGGGTGGAAATGGATCAGGTTACTGAGGATCTTAATGCCACCCTAAGTCATCTGAATTTATCTTAGACACACCAAACATGATTCCTGGCAATGGAGTCATATAATTATAATTTTGAGAAAACTGAATTGGCATTTAATTGGAAAGAGAGATGATAAGCAATGACACTAACCACAATAATTCACATAGTAGGGGAAGAGAGTAGAAACTGGAGAAGACTCTACATAAAAAGAGGGGTACATAGATATAAACATTTTAAAAAGAAGAATAAATACTAAAATGTAACTTTTGGATAATTAAATGAAGGCTTATTTTCTTCTTTTGAAAATCAATGTCATATTTAACATTATATTATTAGCATTTAATACAGTGCATGACACATTTGACATTCAATAAATATTTCTTGAGTATATGACATATAAATGAATGTGATTTTTCTCAATGATTTTCTTGACTTTAATTTTGCTTATGCTGTTTTGTGATATACAGATATTTTCCCTATATGGTGTTCATGTCTGTTGATTGCCTTTTTATTTTTTTCATTTTTATTCTGTGTACATATTTCCTATTCTGCAATCTAGTAATTATTAATATTTTCAGATATTTCCATTTTACATATAATACCTGAATCACTATGGAATATGATTTTAGCGAATGATAGAAAGTAAGACTCTAAGTCTAGTTAGATTAATTTTTCATAAATAAGATATAATTCCAATAAAAATATCAGAGGAGGCTTTGAGAATTTGGTAAAAGATTCTAAAAGTTTCCAGGAAAATAAACCAAAAATATCAATTTAATTGATATAAAATTAAAACATTTTAAATATATTATTTTAATTATTCCTATTCTTTAAATTTTTACTTTATATTTTACAATATATGTTATATTTTGGCATAGTTATATTTCATTATATTTGGAATATATGCTAAATGATTTTACAGATGTGAATGCACAATCAAAACGTTTAGAATCCTCCTCTAGAGGAGCTACCAGAAGATGAATGACAACTGATAACATAAGCACAGATGAGATAATCTAGGGAAAACTCTAGTAAAAAAAAATTGAAAGCTAGGATAGAACTAAGGGAAATAGAAGCATCAAAATGGTACAAAAAGGAAACAAACCCAGCATAAGAAATTGAGATCAGAGGGTCAGGAAGATAGGAGGAAAGAATGTTGTCTAGAAGCCAGTGTTACTACAGAAAATTTCAATATTAGCAAGAACTACAGTTTAGTTAGACAATTAAAAGATGTCCTCTGAGACTAGTGTTTAATAAGGTTGTGACCTTAGAGAGAAAGCTGTTTCAGTGAAATGGTGGGAGCAGAATCAATGGAAGGGAACAAAATAGAAAAATTTCTGGTCTAATTCCATACCTCCAATTATATCTCTCTTTTTTAAAAAATCAATTTTTTTGATACATGTTTATAAAGCATAAATCTATGCAAAGTGTACAATCAATGGTGTTTGGTGTAATCACATATTTATGTATTCATCACTTCAATCATTCTTAAAGGACTTTCATTATTCCAACAACAATAATAATAATAATGAACAAAAAACCATCCAAAAAACTCCACCTCTCAGTCTTTCTATACTAAATATCATTAAGATGTCAATTCTACCCAAATTGATTTACATGTTCAATGCAATTCCAATAAAACTCCCAACACTTTTTTGCAGAAATGGAAAAACCAGTTATCAAATTTATTTGGAAGTGTAATGGGCCCTGAATGGCCAAAAATATTTTTAAAAAGAAGAACAAAGTTGGAGGACTCTCACTTCCAGAGTTTAAAGCATACTACTTAGCTACAGTGGGAAAAACCACAGGGTACTGGCATCAAGACAGACATATTGAACAATGGAATCGACTCGAGAAATGAGAAATAGAGCCTCACATCTACAGTCAAGTGATTTTTGACAAGGCAGTCAAGCCTTCCCAGCTGGACCAGAACAGTCTATTCAAGAAATGGTGGTGGGAGGACTAGATAGCCATATCCAAAAGAAAGAAAGAAGACTTGTATCACACATCTTGTACAAAAATTAACTCAAAATGGATCAAGTACCTAAATATAAAGGTGACAGCCATAAAACTCCTAGAAAAAAATGTAGGACAGTCAACAGAATATGGGAAATGCAGTCGAAAGATATTACCATAAATGTCCATTTATTTATTCACCATTGTTTCTTTAGAAATTCCTTATTCAGCACCTGCTATGCCAACATGAACAGATCTGTT
The DNA here is from genome assembly GCA_004027955.1 of Chaetophractus vellerosus. Lineage (NCBI taxonomy): Eukaryota > Metazoa > Chordata > Mammalia > Cingulata > Chlamyphoridae > Chaetophractus > Chaetophractus vellerosus. The sequence goes on along the minus strand of PVKH010010629.1, from coordinate 5,493 downwards.
TTTTTATTCATGGAGCCTGCTGTCTACACCAGTAAACTAACTATAGTACTGCCATATGGTCCAGCAGTTCCCCTACTGGGTATATACCCAGAAAAATTGAAAGCAGGGACACAGATATATGCACCCCAGTGTTCACTGTGGCATTGTTCACTATTGCCAAAAGTTGGAAACAACCCAAATGTCCATCAACAGTAGAATGGATAAACCAATTGGGGTATATGCATACAATGGAATATTACGCAGGTGTAGGAAGGAATGTAGTTTTAACACACGGGATGACATGGATGAATCTTTAAGACTTTAAGTCATTTGTTATAATTAGGTAAACTATAAGAAAGGCCTATTGTAACATATTTAAACATGGATCTTCTAGAGTCCGATTGTGCAGGTTTGAATCATAGTTGAACCTTTACCATTTCTGAGGTGGCTTCAATTAGGTACTTCATTTTTATGAAATTTAGATTTCTAATATGTAAAATGAGAATGATATTGCTAAAGGATTCATGTTCACTGCTCATGAAAATGTCTTCAAAGTAACAGCGTTTATTGTCATCGTCATTAATGTTTTATTTAAAATTTTATCACACAAAATCCTTCAAAAGCTGAACAGAGTTAATACTTTCTAATTAGTTTTATAAGGCTAGTATAATCTTGATAACAAAAACTGACAAAGACATTACACACATCAAAAAAAGATAGAAGAACTTTGATGATACCAGAAGATTTACTCAGAATCTATTTTAGTTTCTTTGGCTGCTTAAGCAAATACCATGTAATAGACTGTCTTAAACAATAGGAATTTATTGGCTAAAGATCTTGAGGTCCAAGTCAAGTCTAAATCAAGGCATCATCAAGGCAATGCTTTCTCCCAAAGACTGTGGCACTCTGGGTGGCAGCCAGTGATCCTTGGTCCTGGGCCCCTCCATCATATGGAAATGCACATGGTGACCTCTCCTGGTGTCTCCCTTCTATTTTGGGTTTTCTTGACCTTCAGATTCTTGCTTTCTGTGGCCTTCTCTCCATGTTTGAATTTCATTTTGCTTATAAGGAACTCTAGTAATAAGATTAAGACCCACCCAGCCTGAGGTGGACCACACCTTAACTTAAGTAACCTCACCAAAATGTCCTACTTAAAATGGGTTCACATCCACAAGAATAGATCAAGTTTAAGAACATGTATTTCTGGGTATATAGTTCCAAATCCCCTCAACATCTATTCATGATAAATGCACTAAATCATCGAGCATACTTAGATAAGAAGGTAAATTTCAGTATAAAGAAGAGCATCCACATAATGAAATATTTTGTAGTTGCCCTGTGACATGAGGAATAACATAAGAATGACCACTATAAACACTTCTTTTCAACCAATTCTGTAAAGGAAGAAATTTATAAAAAAGATAAAAAAAATTGGAAATAGAGGACATGCTTTGTATTAAAATCTGAAAAGATGTATACTCAAACCATTAGAATTAATTAGTCCTTATAGCAAATTAGGTAATAAAATTGTAAGATTCATAAAAACTACAATATCATCCAAAGCTCTATATTTAGGCATACAACTAATTGAATATTTTTAAAACCTCTTCATTGTAAACTACAAAATCTTGCTGAGATAAATTAATGTGGACAAATAAATTGGTATGTGGGATTTTTATAAATTGGAAGCCTTCATTGTTAAGATGTTCTTTCCAGATTGATCAGTAAATTCAATGTGATTCCTATTAAAATTCTTGCAGTTATTATTCTTTAAAAATTGATAGGATGATTCCACAATAAATATGAAAATGCATAGGATGAAAAACTATAATAAACTGGAGAAGAGCAAAAGTGGAGAACATACACAATCAGATACCAAAACTTAGCATAAACATCTGATAATTAAATAGGTCAATGTGTGGAATAAGGTATCCATATCCAAACAGACTGACACTTACCCATAACCAGAGTTGTGATAAATGTGCCACAGTAATATAGCAGGAACAGGATGGGGTGTCTTTCCAATAAACTGCTCAGGAACAAATGCATATCCATATGAAAAAGACCTATGTTACCTACCTCATACTAGCTATAAAAGTCAATTTCAGATGTACCTAAAGCTAAGTGTGCAATGTGAAACAATGAATTTCCTGAAAAGGGGTATAAGAGTATTTCTGCCTGATCTTGGATTAGGCAAAGATTCTTTTATTCAGGACACAGAACTCACTAGGCAGAAAAACATATACAAAAAGTGGTATTTAAACAAAATTGAGAATTTCTTAATTTAAAATATTTACTCTTCATTTTAAAATTTGGTGATCATCCTTAATGATTTTAAATATTTAAAGATATCTGAAAAGGAAATATGAACTGATAATCCATATTTAATAATAGTTTCATCTTATATATTCTCAGGTAATGCAAATTAGGAAGGCAATTAGAGAGCATGAGGAAATATCAGAAAACATTTTAAATTTAATGATAAAAGTATTATTTATCAAAAGTTTGAGAAGCAGCTAGTAGAACATAAAGAAATTAAAACAAATCACAGAAGATTGGGGAAAATATTTGCAATGCATATCTGACAAAAGATTTGTCTCCAGAATGGAGAGATGGGTATAGAGCTAAAGATACATATGCGCATAAATATATGTCTTACAACTCAATAATATAACACCAACAATTAAAATTGATAAGATAATTGAACAAACACTTAATAAATGAAGATATACAAATTGCCAATAAGCTCATGAAAAGATGCTACATCTCATTAGGCATCTGAGAAATGGAAATGAAAATTGTAGTGATATACCACTACATATATACCTAGGAAGTTAAAAGTTAGGAAGGATTGCTATACCAACAACTGGTGAGAATATGGAACAACTGTAAATCTCCTACAATTCTGCTACATATTATGAAGTGAATATTATATAGAACAACTTCTTTGTGAAATTAAAAAGTTAAAAAATCATATACAATATAAAACCAGCCACTCTACTCTTTTAAGTTTTTACCCCAAAGAAACCAAAACATATGTCCACAGAAAGCCTTGTATGCAAATATTCATAAAATCTGTTTTTATGGTAGCCCACATAAAGGAACAAGCCAATTGTTAATGACCCAACAAATGAATAAATAATATGTGATGTATCTATACAATGGCCTACCACTCAAAAATAAAAAGGAACCCAACCTCATGGATCAATCTCAAAGCCACTAGGCTGGCCAAAGTGCTTGACACCAAAAAGTGCATATTTTTACATTTGTGTGAAATTCTAGAAAACACAAACTAGTATAATGACAAAAAGCAGATTATTGGTTTCTTGCCACAGGGGTACAGGGGAAGGAAAGATACAAGGAGACACAAGGATCTAATTTCAGTGATGGAAATGTTCTGTACCTTGGTCATGGGTGATGGTTTAATGAGTGCATACAATTGTCAATTTGAACTTAATTATACACTTTAAATGGATGCAATATGCTGTACATAAATTTCATCATAATAAAGTTGGTGGAAAATGTAAAGTGGGAAAACAAGCTTCATTGCATTCAAAATAGAAGTTAAAAGTAGAAGGTTTGCATGAATGAATATGAGGCTGTACCAATGCCAGCAGTCCAAGACAATGTTTGACTGGACCAAAGAGATGGCAGTAGCGATAAAAGACATAATCAACAGCACTTCCTGATTGATTGTATGTGAGAGTTGGTTAAAAGGGAGTATTCTAAGATTTGACTTGAACAACTGGGTGGACCAAACAGTTATTTACTGAGATAAGAAATTTGGGAATAGACAAAAAATGAGTAAGTGAACAAAGTGCAAATTGGAGAAGCTGCTAATAATAGCCTGATTATTGTTGGGAGTGGCTTCTTAAAATTTACCTGGCATTTATCTGCAAATTTTTTCCTTCCTTGCAGATTGTCAATCTCTGGATGTCTTATCTTGGTTGAATAAGGATGTTTGACAAATAAGGATTCAACAAATAGTATATTTTATTAACCTGGAGTTATGGATGAGGTTTTAGGTATACTTTCCTTCTTCAATCTACCTCAGTCTTTTCTCACCCAAATAAACAAGAAATTCCACAATATTAATTATCTTTTTACAATCTCACTGCGGAGAAACATTTTATGTTAATACATTAATGTATGAATGCATTCCATGAAAGATTTTCTGTTTTAGAGGAAATCAATGAGAAGACCAGTGGACATCCAGGAAGATGCAGTGATGTTCTGAAAACATGTAGGAGTTGGGAAAAGTACAAAAAGGCACTTCTATTACTAGGCATGTGTCCTAAGAAGCAAATCACACATGTGCACAGATATATACATGGACTAAGACATTCATCAAATCCTTGTTTGCAATGATGACAACAGAAAGAGAATTATTCTAAATAGAGGTTGAGTTAAAAATAGCATACAGATATTAAAATGATTTTATGTATCAATGTACAAATATGCTCATGGCATCATCCTGGACAAAAGAACTTCTCATTATGTCTAGTGAGATTGCATTAAAATATAATATCTATACTTGCATATACTTGAAAAGAAAAATATCTTAAAGGACAATCAAAAATAGCATAGTATCTCTTGTAATAGACTATGGTTTACTATTAATTTTTTCTTTGTTGAGCTCCATTTTTTAAATTTTGAAAATAATATATAACTGGTTTAAATAATGTGTCTTTTAATTATGGACATATAAAGAAAGAAGAACAGTTGTTTACTAAGTTCCATGATTGCAAAAGATTTCAGTAATAAAGTTTCCCTCATCAACATTTGTGTATTGAGAAGAAATGCATGAACTTAAAATAAAACAAAACCTTATTCGTATTATATACAGAACCATTAATCCAAAAAAACATTTAAATATATTCCTCTCCCATTTCTCAGCAACTGCTCATTCTCACTGTCATAAGAATATGTACTGTGATTTGCTTCAAAATTGAGAGACCAGTGTCCTCTTGTGAATTATGAGTCCTTCTGAAAGGAATTTGCAGCATTATCTGAAAAATTATTCACAAATTTCTAACTCCTTAGCCTACACACATAGATTTAATTTCTCATGTGCCACTTCTCTTTGTTCTGTTTCATAGACCCAGGAGGCTTTCTCTGGCCCCAATTATGAAAAGAAAATATTTTGTCAAACTGGCCTATGGATCAGGAGAGGAAATGAATTAATACAAATGTCTCTCAGCAGTAGAAAAGCACATGTTTGTTGACTATTTCATTAGTAGATTGCAGTAGTAGATAATTAACTTGTAGATGATATTTACTTGTACATATACATATATGCATACATACTTATATTATCCATACACACACATTCACACACACACACACTTATATCTGGATGACAAAGCATTTGTAATATATAGACATAAATAGAAGAGCTTTAGTCAGACAAATATTAGTTTGAATCACAGGTTTAACAATTTCTATTTTGAGAATTCTCAGGAAAGTTAATTAACCCCTCTTTCTTTTTGTTACATATCCCCCCCCCCCCTTCTG
>PVKH010010628.1:0-18165 GCA_004027955.1 Chaetophractus vellerosus | reverse complement strand
AAAAAAAAAAAAAAAGAAGGAATGTAATTTGATTAAACATTTTCAGTCAGTAGATTGTGGAGAGGAGACCTAGATGCTCTAGTAGAGATGGAATAAAGAATAAAATTTCAATAAATATTTTGAAGATAAAGGCCACATGAACAAATGATGCATTTATTGGGGGAGATGAGTTAAAAGAAAACAATATATCATGTACGATTCCCTATCATGAACAAACTGGTGGGTGGGGGGATGGTGCCAACTATTTAGATGGACAAGAATGGAGAAGGAAAACATAGTTGAGCACCTAGTTAATATTTTTGACTCATTTATCAATCCCCAAACTCTTTTTGAAATGTTATCACAACCCAGTGATTAACAGTGGAGATTCTGGGAGTACAAAAACTTGAGTCCTAATTCCAACTCCCATAATCATTAAGTTGTGACCTTTGAAAAGTCACTTTGCTCTGAAACTCAGTTTTATCATCAGTTACACATAGATCATAATAATATACCTACCTTTTGGGGTTATTTTAAGAATTTGCCTGGAACATCTCAATAAATATTTATTATTATTACCGGAGATAAACCATATTGTCTGGGATACCAAGGCTTATTTTTTTCTCCTTTTATGCAGTCACTTATCTGTACTAGTCTGTTTACGGAAAATGTGATATTTCTATAGCTGGTCTGAAATTTTTAAAACATCTTTGCAGAAAGGTCGAGAGTTTCCAGTAAGCCAATAAGGGAAAACAGAATATTTGTCTGTCCAAATATCATTTGTACAAATTCATTTCAATGATATACCATGAATGGTCAGATGAATGATAGCTAATCCTGACCTTTTATTTCCATTATCTCTATCTCTATCCCATTTTGCGACTTGCTCTAGTTTGGAAAAGCATGAAATTCCCTTTAAAAAAATTAATCAAAATGCATTTCAATCATTGGGGCTCCTAATGAGATTTAGTCACTTTTTAATTTGCATATATTAAAATTCACTCCTGTACATATTCAGTTCCATGAGTTCAGACAAATGAATACAATTGTGTAGGCACTATGACAATCAAGACACAGAATAGTATAATTACACAAAAAATTCTTTCATGTTGTCCCTTTGTCATCAGTTCTTCTTACACTATCAAACCCTGGCAACAACTGATCTGCTTTGTCTTCATAAAATTTTATCTTTTCCATAATTATCATATACATTCAGTAGCTTTGTTAGTCTGATTCATCAATGTTGTTGCATGTTATGGAAAACGGGGAGGGCATTGGGTATACGGGAATCCCCTACATTTTCTATGTGACTTTTCTGTAACCTAAAGCTTCTTTAAAGATAAATGAAAAAAAAATAAGCCCCGAGGGGAGGAATATACGGAAGAAACTATCACTGTACATACAAGACAACAGATCTTACAGTGATTAAAGATACAATGCCAAATTTTTTATATTATTTCAAATTTTAAAAATTTCTTTTGTATTTTATGTGTTATTTTAAAAACTATTATTATTACTTCATTTCTTATTAATTTTATTTAGTTATTTTATTGACTTTGTTTTTGGAGAGGTTTTGGACCACAGAAGCATTACAACTGTGGTAGGGTGGGATCATTGGTACTGGGTGTTGGTGATGGGGGGAAATGTGCTGAGGGGTGCACCTGGGATATGCCTCTAAAGCATATGAATATGTTCAAGTGTTCATGGGGCATTGTCTCAGTGGGTGGAGACACACACAAAAATAGAAAGAATATTGAACTCCCACCTGGGGAGTTTTGCTACATTTGCCAATAGGGTGGCAAGAATCCTGCGAGTACAAGGGTAGTGCCTAGTGAAGGGAGATAGACCATTATGCCAGGCCTTTGATATTGATAATTGCACTCATGAACCTTTTCTTGTGAAATTGAAACTTAGCTTAGTATTATATGCTGCCTAAGGGTTACCTCCTGAAAGCCTTATTACTCAAATGTGGCCTCTCTCTAAGCCAAACTCAGCATATGAAAGTATTAAGTATTATCTTCCTGGAGATAACACAATAATGGAAAGATTATCAAATTCTCATCCTGGGGAGCTCTGCCACATTCTCTAATGGAACCACAAGAATCCCCTGAGTACAGATGCAATGACTAGTGAAGAAGGATGGTCCATTGAGGGACTCTTGATATTGATGACTGTGCTTATGAACTTTTACTCTTGAAATTGAAACCTAGCTTAGAATTATAGGGTGCCTAAGGTTTACCTCCTGAGAACCTCCTTGTTGCTCAAATGTGGCCTCTGTCTAAGCCAAACTCAGCAAATAAATGCATTACCTATCCCCTCCCCCCCCCTCCCCAGTGTGGGGCATGACTCCTGGGGATGAGGCTCCCTGTGGCTCTGGAGATATCCAGACACTATAGTCAGGGCAGATAGCTCAGAAATTAGGTGCCTTGCCAGTGGGCCTTACTCCCACTTTATGCTCCCCAGTGTGACAGAGTTAGACTTAGTTGTGGTTTCCCTGCACATGGTTCTTCTGTCATTCTATTTGAACCTGTAATTAGTACCAGAGTTGGAGGTGTACGTCCAGAAGACTTAAATCTTTGGGTTATCCAGGTGCCAGCTGGGCCCTGAATCTCAATGGAGTTGCAACACCTACTCTCCAGTTAATTGGACTCACCCAGAAGAACTAACCAGAAGGTGATGATGGATAACTACCATACCATGGAACCGAGAGAGTCTACAACTGCAAGCAAGAAAGTGCCATCCATCAACCCTATGGGATCAAAGCCCCCTCTCAAATAGAGGTGGAGTGGACATCACCACCCCAGAATCCTCAGGATTGGGGAACAAACCATGGACTAAAGTAGGCTTACTGGTATTCTACTATACATTTATTGTGATTCTAGCAATGGAAGAAATTTTATCATAAATGTGGAGGCAGTGGCCATGAGAGATTCTGAGGGAAAAACAGGTATAATATGGGGGCACTTTTGGGACTTTGGAATTGTCTGGAATGACATTGCAATGACAGATACCGGACATTATATATCTTGCTATAACCTACAGAATTGGGTGGACTATAGTGTATACTACAATGTAAACTGGAATCCATGCTTAGTGGCAATTTTCCAAAATGTGTTCATCAATTGCAAAGAATGTACCATGTTAATGAGAGATGTTTTTAATGTGGGAAAGTGTGGGAGATGTGGAGAGCAGGACATGTGGGAATTCTGTGTGTTTTCTATGTAACATTTACATAATAAGTATCTTTAAAAAAATAAAAATTAAAAAAAAAGAGTACTACCCTCCCCCCAGCATGGGACATGACCTCCGGGGATAACCCTCTCTGACACTGAGGGATTATTGCCAAGCACCAACTAGCAATGCATCCAGGAAAAGACATTGACTGGAATGGGGAAATGGTAAATACAAGTGAGTCTTTATGGCTAAGAGATTTCAAAGTGAATCGGAAGATCATTCCAGAGATTATGCTTATGCAAGTCTCATCAGGATCTCATTGGCTGCCACAGTGAACAGTGCTTCAAGGAGGGGGTCTCCTGAGGGCTCTAGAGACATCTCGACTCTATAAGCAGGGCATACAAGCTCAGGAATTCAGCATGTTCTCTGTGGGTCTTAATTTGGAATTTATGGTCCCCAGTGTAACAGAGTTAGACTCATTTATAGTTTCCCTACACATGGCTCTTCTGCTCCTTTTATTTGAACTTATGACTAGCACTATATTTGTTAAATATATGTCCCAGACTCTTAAATCTTTGGTCCATCCATGTGCCAGTTGAGCCCTGAATCTCAGCAGAGTTACAGCACCTACTCTCCAGTTGATTGGATGGACTCATCCAGGACAACTAACAAGGAGATGATGATGGACAACACCCATCCCAAAGAACAGAGCATCTGCAATTGCAAGGAAGATAGTTCCATCCATCTCCCCCATGGGATCTAAGTCCCCTCTCATTTGGAAACAGAGTGGGAATCACCATCCCCAAATCCTCAAGACTGAGAAATGAACAATGGACTAAAGTAGACTTATTATTATCCTATTATAGGCTTATTCCAGCAATGGAAGAACTTTAATGATTGATATAAAGGCAGTGGCCACCAGAGGTTCTGAGGGGAGGGAAATGGAAGAATAGGTGTGATATGGGTGCATTTTGGGGACATTGGAATTGTCCTGCAAGGCATTGCAATGATGTATACAGGCCATTATATATTTTATCATAACCTAAATTGTGTCGGACAGAGTGTAATCTATAATGTAAACTATATTCCATGGTTAATAGCAATGCTTCAATATGCATTCATCAATTGTAACAAATGTACCACACTAATGAAAGATATTGTTAATGTGGGAAAATGGGGGCAGGAGCAGGGTTGGTGCATATGGGAATCCCCTATATTTTTATGTAACATTTATGTAATCTAAAGTTTCTTTAAAAATAAAAATAATTAACTAAAAAAAATAGTTCATTTTTATTGCTGAGTAGAATTCCATAGTTTGGATAAAGCAAAGTATGCCCATCCACTCATCAATTGAAGAATGTTTGTATTGTTTCCAGTGATGGTGATCATGAATAAAGTCTCTATAAATATTAATTTATTATTTCTCCTGTGTTAATAATTAGGAGTGAGTTTGCTGGATCATATGGTAAGTGTATATTTAACTCTATAAAAACCTGCCAAATTGTTTTCCAAAGTGGTTGTGCCATTTTGCATTCCTGCTAGCATTGTAGGACACTTCCAATTCCTCTATGCACTCACCAGAGCTTGGTATTATTGTGTGTTTTGTTTGTGTTTAGTCATTCTAGTATGTGTGAAGTACTATCTCATTGTACTTTTACTTTGCATTTCCCTAGTGACTAGTGACCTTGAAACTCTTTTCATGTTCTTAAAGGACATCTGCATATCTTCTTTGGTGAAGTGTCTGGTCAAATCTTACCCAGTATTTAATTGAGTTGTTTGTTTGCTTGTTACTAAATGTAGAGAGAGTTCTTTATATATTCTTTTTTTAATAGGTGATATGAAAATATTTTCTCACAGCCTTTTGCCTTGGCTTTTCATTTTCTTATCAATGCCTTTTACAGAAAATAAGTTTTTCATTTTGATGAAGTCCATTGCATCACCATTTTCTTTCATGGATTGTGTTTTCGATGTTGTACCTAAGAACTATTTGCCTAACTGAAGGTCAAATATTTTTTCTTTCATGTTTTCTTCTAGAAATATTATAGTTTTAGGTTGTACATTTAGGTTTGTAATCCACTTTTTGCATACGGATGCCCAATTGTTCCCTGAAAATAAAAGAACTGTCATTGATTCATGGAATTACCTTTGCACCTTTGTCAAAGCCAATTAACTATCTATGTGTACATCTATTTTTGGTGTCTATTTGTTCCAATTATCTATATTCATATGCTTTCACTAATATTACATTGTATTGATTACTGAAGTTTATACTAATAGCTTGAAATCAGGTAATGTTAATCTTCCAATGTTGTTCTTTGTTTTCAAAATTGTTTTAGTTATTCTAGTTGCTTTGCCTTTCCTTTAAAAAAAATCTCTATAAACTATCCTCCTAGTATTTGAAATGGAATTCTGTTGAATAAATAGATCTGTTTAGGGGAAATGACATCTTAACAATTGACTCTTCCTATCCATGAACATGAGATATCACTCTACTTATTTAAAACTTTAAAAAAATTTATTTAATCAGTGTTTTGTAGTTTCTGTTATAAAGATCACACAAATATTTTGTTAGACATGTATCTAAGAATTTCATACTTTATGTTGCTATTTTAATTGGTACTTAAAAAATTCAATTTCCACTTTTCATTGCTACTAAATTGAAAATACAGTTGAGTTTAATATATTGACCTTGTATCTTGTGACATTTCTAAACTCATTTATGGGTTCCAAGACCTTCCTCTGGAGTCTTTTGAATTTTATACATAGATAATCATGTCATCTGTGAATAGAATTATGTGTATTTCTTCTCTTACAAACTATATGATTTTTTTTATGGATAACCTTGCCTTGGTCCACATTTTAGGAAGAAAGCAATCAGTCTGGCCCCACTGAAGACCATGTTAGCTGTTGGTATTTTTGTAGATGCTCTTGATTAAGTTAAGGAAGTTTCTTTTTATCCATATTTTGCTGGGTTTTTAATCATAAATGGATGTTGAGTTTTATAAAATGTTTTTTGCGTCTATTTATATGATCATAAAGTTATTCTTTAGTCTATTGAAATGGTGAATTTATTGGTTGACTTTTCAAATACTGAAATAAACTTCCATTCCTTGAATAAATTCTTTGGAGAAAGAAGATCCAACTTAGTCATGAAATATTATCCATTGGATTTGATGTGTTAATATTTTTTTGAAGATTTTAATCTGTATTTATGAAGGATAGTGATATGTACTTTTATTATATTGTCTTGTCTAGTTTTGATATAAATATAATCCTGGCTTCTTAGAATGAGTTTGGAAATGTTCTTTCATCTATTAACTGGAAGAAATTGTGTATAATTGGTATTATTTCTTCAAAACTTGGTTGAAGCCATCTTTGCTTGAGGATTTCCTGGTATAAGATATAAACTCAAACTTTGGTTTCTTTAATAGATGTAGGTCTAATCAGATTATCTACTTTTTCTTGATGAATTTTGACAAGTTGTGTCCTTAATGGTCCATTTCATCTAAGTGTTGAATTTTTATAGGTAAAGTTGTTCATAAAATTCCTTTTATTAGTTAGGCTTTACATATCTGCGTGGATTATAGTGGCATTCCTTCTATCATTCTTGATATTGCTAATTCATGCCTTCTTACTATTTTTCTTGATCACACTGGGGTTAGACATTTGTCAGTGTATTGATCTTTTCAAGTAATCAGTTTCTAGCTTTTTACTTTATTGCTTTTCTCTGCTGTTATTCTGTTTTTAATTTTATTAATTTTGGAGGCACCCTTTCTCCTAATCACCTGATAAGAAAGGTGAATTTCTCTTATAATTTTAGCTGTGTATGTTGTTCTGCAGTTATTGAAACTTATCTTGCCCTCAGGGCTAAGCAGGTAGAGAATAAAGAGAAAAAAAATAAATGAGGATACCCCTACAAACTTAGGCCACAAGTCACCTTTTTCAAGGAAATCTGTTGGAGTCAAAATCGTTCAGGTAGAATTAACTCTTATGATGAACTCTTATCTCTCTTGGCTAAGAAATTTTAAGAAACTTTGCAGTGATTAGATGAATTTTGAGTCCCTTCCCTTTGAAGGTGAGCCTGGGAAATTGGCTTGATAAGCTCTTTGTAGATTGTCTTTATAACGGAAGCACATGTTATATTTTTACTCTAATGTATGTGTGTGCACCTGTGTTTATGTGTATGTTGTTTTCAATCATAAAAATGTTTTAAACTTAGTGACTGTAATTTGATTTGTAAGTATATTATATACTTCATAAAATTCTTAATCCAGGATCTCATCATCTCCTACCAAAGAGTCCTTGATAATGTTCTTACTTTCTGCATTACTTTTTCCTATTCATTCTTTATGATGCTGCTGTTTGGATCTCACAAAAAGCCTGCTATCATTGTTCTCTGGCTCAGTTATATACTATGACTTCCAGTGAAATAGCATCAAATAGATCCTCTTCTCCAAGATACCTCTCATTTGCTTAGATATAACTTACCCGATAATATTAATCATTCCATTGTTTTTCCTTGTAAGTAACTTTTATTTTTATTTACAATAGAATTGGTGGTTTTATTGTTCTATCTTTAGGAAATTCACAATGAAGTCAAATTTGTTTTGCCACAACTGCTGCTCCAAAACCTATAGGTTAGGTCCATCCCCAGCTCTGCCACCAGCGACATCAGTGCCCCTTCATCCACCCGGCTCAAATGAATGATAATATGGATCTGGGTACCAGTAGAAGAAAAGAATAACCCTGCCCCTCCTACCTCAGCCCCAGAACCCCAGTTTTACAGGGGTCCTGCACTCCACGTTGGCCCAGAGGAGCTGCAGCCATCCCTCCATACGGGCTATTATGTTTCTGTGGCTGAGTATTGGCCTGTAAGTGAGGGGCAAGGTGCAGGTTGATAGCTGAGGTGCCACCCTTGCTATGTAGGACAGCCTCGAAATAGTTGGCATTTCAGAGCCTTGTCAGAAACTGGATAAATTAGTAAGAGTAATGCTGCCAATTGGAGCTGTTGTGGGAGGGCCCGAGCAAGTACTATGTCTTCATCGGCCCTCTCTTCCTTCTCCAGCTGTTGGGTGACCCAGCAGACCATGTCTCTTCTTGGCAGCTCAATGGTGCCCTCTAAATATTGTTATTTTAATTTATAATTTCTATATTCATAGTATTAATATATTAAATATTGTAATATATGGATAATAAAAGAAATTATATTATTATATGTTGTACAAATATAAAATTGTTAAATGTATTATTTTTTAATAATTACCATAATTACCATTTCATTTTACATATATTAAATGAATTACAACCCCATATAATAGATGTTATTTTTGCAATGTAAAATCTTTTTTAAAAATTTTTTTATTTTTTAGAAGATACTCAGATTACACAAATGTTACACAAAAATACAGGGATTCCCATATGCCCCACCTCCCACACCTTCCATAACCTCCCACACAAACATCCCTCATTAGTGTGGCACATCAATTGCAACTGATAAACACATCCTAGGGCTTTGCTATTAAAGATGGACCATAGTTCACACTGCAGACTACACTCCCTCCCACACAGCTCCACATGCTATGTGATAACATAAAATGGCCCACATCCGTCACCGCAGTGTCACTCAGAACAATTCCCAAGTCACTGAAAAAAGCCCCCATACCACAACTGCCTTTCCCTGTCCCTTCCCCCAGAAGCCCCGTGGCCATGGGCTCCACATCAATGCTGTAACTTCTTCCAATGCTTAAATCACAATATGTCTATAGTAGAATACTAACAAGTCCACTCTAGTCCATAGCTCTTCCCCCAACCCTGAGGAATCTGGGATGGTGATGTCTACTCCACCTCCAACTGAGAGGGGTTCCCATATCCCATGGGGAAGATGGATGGGACCATCCTGCCTGCAGCTGCAGAGTCTCTCCATTCCCTGGAATGGCTGTTGTCCATCATTATCTCCTCACCAGTTGTCCTGGGTGAGTCCAGTGAGCTGTAGAGTAGGATTTGCAGCTCCACCAAGGTTCCGGGCCCAGCTGGCACATGGGCAGCCCAAAGACTCGAGTCTCCAGATGTACACCTACAAATATAGATTATATCCATATTAATATATTAAATATTGTAATATATTGATAATATATGTAATTGTAATATATTATTATATATTGTACCAATATAAAATTGTTAAATATTATTTGTTAATAATTACCATTTCATTTTACATATATTAAATGAATTGCAGCCCCATATAATAGATATTATTTTTGCAATGTAAAATCTTTTGAGTAGCTCAGGGCTCTGAAAGGTTCAAATAAACCAGTTAAAGAAACTAGCCATGATAAATTATAGACATAATTAGACTTCTGGGTTCATTTGGTTCCAGTGTTTATATCACTATTCCCTGTTGCTTGCATCTCTCCCTAATATATACTCTCTAAAGCAGCAGGGATGACTTCAGTATACACACAGCTCTTACTGTTTCCCTTATTGGAATGCACTAACCTCTTCCCTCAAGAAACTTATGACTTAGTTTCACAATATATATATAGATAAAATCATTACATAATTAAATGCTAACTGAAAGATACTAAGTAAGGCTGAAAAATAATTCCAGATAGGTAATATTTCATGGTTAACTGGAGGCATTTCTGAGGAACTTATGGAAGAAAAGGGATCATTAGGTTATTGATATTAGGTATATATCTCTAATATAATTGAAAATAAATTGATGGCGAAATATGCTTCCTTTGACTTTATAAGGATGTGTTCAACGATTATAAGGTAAGAAGATCAATAATCAAAGGTAAATTTTTAGCAATAAATGTAATCATTATTTAAAAAGTGGACAGGTAAATAAATGGATTAATCACACAACTTTTAATGTTAGAAAATAATAAAACAAATGAATCCATTAATAAAATTAAAGCCCTAATTAATGTATTATGAAACATTAAAGCTATTGATTAAAAGTGATTAAAAATTCCATCCGTTGTTCTTTAGACACAAAACAATGAAAAGAACCTTCTAGCTAGTCTAATATAGCAAAAGAGAAGCACCCCCAACATAAAACTAATGAGAGCAGGGACAAAATAAGAAAAAGGAAAAAAATAAGAAAATTATATGTGACTATCATTTATAACTCCATGTTGCTGGGAATAGAATGAGAAGGCAAAGCAGTTGATGGTTTTTGAATTCTTGAATCTAGTTTTTGGCTCATATCTTACCAATGTTACCTTTTAAATATTTCAGAAGAATTACATGCCAGAGGAATGAAAGGAATAATCTATGAGATTTCTATCTTGAGGTTTTCACACCAGTATAGTCTTAATAACCTAGGTAGACTAGACATACTTGGGACTTTTTCTTTTTGTATTTATTTTGCCTAAGCAAGAAGCAGGACAAGATCTCATATACAAAGCAAACCAAGATTTCACTTTCTTCCCTTAACTCCTAAACCCACACCAAGACTCAAATGTGCTTAAGTTACTGTTACCAAAGTAAGAAAAGTCTAGTCCAGGAAGAACACACCTAGAAGCAATGAGAAACAAATATAAGAAAATGGATTGCAAAGCAAGAGCAATGCTTTCAATTTTTAATTCCTTAGATTCTTCTGAGGTCATAAATCCTAGAAAGGTTCAAAATTCCTAAGCCTCTAAGCCTTTCTGGAGTATTCTGCATTAATTCCAGCTTCTGGCACTAGTTTCCCTCTCTCCCACAACACACATGCACTCTTGCCCACACCCTTACCACCTACCACAGTTTCATAGATTTCTCCTTTTTCTAGTTGGCTTAGACAGTTACCACTTTTCCATTTTAGCTTCCAAAAAATGTGTCAACATCTCCCATCCAGACAGGGTACAAGTAAATAAGTGCATTCAATCTGTGTTTAACTGAAATCTCATTTTCTCCCCTAATGGTTTTGTTTTAAGAAGATAAGAATGGATTAGAGACAGAGAAGAAAAGAAGAACAGGATAGACAATACATAGTAACTGGAGGTGCTGATGATGTCAGACTCATTGGAGGGGACACCTTTTGGAGACATAGATAAAGCAGAGAAACTCCTTGCAAAGGGATTGAGACCTGACCATTACAAGAGTGGCAGCTTAGATCACTTGCTAGCTGGGTATTAAAAGTTACATAGAGTGAAGTATTGAAGAGCTCCAGAATCATGTGAAACTAAGCTTTAATTCCAATCAGTTCCATTTGCCAAGTAAGAGAGTTTTGGCAAGATTCTTAACCACTTAAACTTTAATTTATTCAGCTGTAAAATAAGGATCATAATTTCCCCAAATTTATAGGGTTGTTGTAAAGATTTTAAAAGCTGAGTATGAAAATAAAGAATGTTTGGACTATGGAAAGGATTCAATATATACTAGTGATTTTCATTATTATTAAAATGTTTCTGCTGTGGCTGCTAGCTGATGCTATCAAGACAAGCAGCATGTAAGAATGACTGAATAGGATAAAATTGAAAACTTTTATTCACTTTATATAAGCCAAAGTGCAAAATAAAATCCAAGTGTTTACCGTATTGCTTACGATATGACAGGCATAGGGTAAATTTCAGCATCCCTTCTGATATGTGGAAAACAAAAAGTTAAACATACATTTTGTAAACTGGTCATAAAGATGTAATTAAAATGTCTAAGAATGGGCATTATACTGGACAGTGAAAAATGAGAGTCATCTTAATTAAAATAAGGAACATAACAAATATGCCCTTAACTACCATATCTGTTTAACAGTGTTCTGAAGTTTTAGTCATTCCAAGATCCAAGAGAAAGAAAAAGTATTTATTGGAATTGAAAGAAAGAAGATTTTTTATTGTTTATATATTATATAATTTCTTGCCCAGGAAGCTTTGGAATTCTATAAGAAAACTATTAAAGTGGAATAATAGAATTCAGGAAGGTTGCTAATTGTTACATATATATATTTTCTCTATATTAAAAATAACCAATTTGAAAATGGAATTTCAAAAATTCAGGAACTTTTCATAAAGGCAACAAAAATTAAAACTAACAAAGAACTAAAGTACATAAAAGAAGAAACATAATATCTACTGATTCAGTATAATAATTAGGGATAACAAAGGTTTGGATTTGAATCTCATTGACTCTCTGAGCCAGATGCTCTTATAAGCATTTATCATGTAAATGGTGTTATCTTCTTAACACTTTTATGAGTTGGGCAATAATTTAATGCCCATTTTATAGATGAGGAAACTAAAGTAAAGAAAAATTAAAAATAATTTGCCTAATCTCACAGCTACTAACTTGTGGAGCCTGAACCAAAGAGAAGCATAATGGTTGCAAAACCTCTGCTTTGAAAAATTTCAGATATCTGGATCCTTCAGGATTCTCATCTGTAAAATGGGCATAATAATAGCATTATTACATAGACTGCATATACTGCCTTTAGCATACTGATGGTATATATCAAGTACATTAAATGGTAGCTCTAGTTATTATTGAAATGAATATGAAAGCATAATATTTTCCTTAATGGGGCAATTTTAGTATATTAGAGCTATTAATTCTCTTCCATGATAGACTAAGTGCTATAATACTAGATATTTCACTGAAAAGAACCATAAAACTGGACGCAATTTTCAGGATTTAACTACAGCCAGCTCACAAATACAATCTATGGGAGAAGAAAATCTCATGAAGGGATCTCCATGGTGCCCCCAGCTCTTTGCCTGAGGACAGTATATACTGAGCCTGGAACAGTAGGCTGGAAAGCAAGCACACCACAGCCACCCAATTGGGCTTAGGAGGCAGACTTGGCATCAAGGGCAGATGAAACAGGGACAGGACAGGATAGAGGAAGAAGTGATGCACACGAAGGGGGGCCAGAATGGCTTATCATAAGAGCACTCGTGGGTTTCTCACAGCATAGTAGTTGGGTTCTAATAGAGTTAATACTAAGAATAAGTATTCCAAGAAACCGGGCAGAAGAAGTTGTAAGACTTCTTATGAAAGTCACAGAGCTTTGATTCCACTGTATTCTATTTTTCAAAAGTGAATTGCAGAGTGAGGACAGAGTCAATGGGACTGAACTACACAGAGGCACAAATCATAACTCGCCGGTAAAAGAATACCTTAGGAGTGGTAGATTAGTTTCCTATTGATGCTGTAACAAATTACCACAAATGTAGTGACTTAAAACATTGCAAATTTATTCTCTTACACTTCTGGAGGTCAGAAGTCTAAAATCAAGGTGTTGGAAGAGTTGCATTTCTTCCAGAGGCTTCAGTGGAGAATCTACATCTGTATCTAGGCTTTTAGCTCCACCATCTGAAATCTTGGCTTTCCTCTCTCAATCAAACTTTTTTTTTTAAATAGGAAATGGTCTACATTTGCATCTAAGCAGCTTCCTCAGCCTGTTTCACACCATCAATGGATTGTGGCCCAGATAATTAGTTTCATTTTGAACTGTCTCTGTTCATTTTAGTCCAAATAGTATTTCTCAAATACTATACTCTTGCAAACACTTGTGGTTTTCCTATAATATAGTTCAAGAATCCACAGTTACAAATCTCTTTAAGATATGTCCCACCTTTACCAAGGTGGTTTGGAGCAATGTTCTTAAAATGACTAGTTGAGAGGGTCTGTGAGATAGGTCCTTAAATCTTTCTAAAGTCTTAACAAAAGGTTTTACAGCCACATTCTTGAGATGGTATTTACATCAAGGGCAATTATTAGCCTGAGAGCAATCTATAGAGACTCAGCATATGATACAGTTTTGTTTTAGGATTCAGGACTTCTTTCTTAAATAAATAATATATAGGAACATTGCTAGGCTCATAGTAAGAACCAAGAGTGAATTTCCATTTAAGTAAAACTATTCTTTTTCTATATTCTAAATGCTTTAAACCCTTTTACTATTTTCCTCCAACATTCATCATTACCTCATAAATATATTGTAATGATTAATAACTTAATTAACAGTCTTATGCAAGACATTTTTAATTCTCAAAGAAATGTGATACAAATGATAATGATAATGGTATAATGATTACTTTCAAAAGGAATTTGACCTTTTTTTTGAAGTAACTGATTAATTGTGCCCAAAATTAGTGAATTATATTTTTTTCTGAAAATGTAATTCCATTTGTGATGGTTAGGCTAATGTGTCAACTCGTCCAGGTAATTGTGTCCAGGTATTAGGTTCAGCAAGCACTGGGCTAATTGTAATACAAGAGCATTTATGGACTTCGATCACCAGTGAGTTTACTGCATGGATGGCTGATTACATCTACATCAATTAGGGAAATTGGATCAAGAATGGATGATGCTTTTATCCATTCAGTTGACTGCCATAAAAGGGAACTAACTTCAAAATTCAGAGAGAATTTCCCAGCTCGTCGTTTGACAGCCAACTTCTCCCAGAAACTCATCAAGGACCCTTCAACGGTCTTTCATCGGAGCCCCTGTCTTGCAGCCTGCCTGCGGAACCTGGACTTGTGCATCCCCACAGTCACGTGAGAGACTCTTATAAAATCATATATTATTAACAGATATCTCCTGTTGATTCTGTTTCCCAAGAGAACCCTGACTAAAACACTATTCTTAATAATATGAAGGTTTACTTGATCCATACCTTCTTAGAAATTTTTACTTTACCAAGTTTTTTATGAAATCTTGATGCTTTGCAAACCTTCATTTTCTGAGGTCCAAACTAAGTGAGAAATAAGATGAAAAAGTAATGTAAATAGAAACCAATATCTCTGCTTCATAAGACTACATGAGCTTTCTCACTCTTCATATGTATAAATTGAAATTATCCACTGGTCTGGCATGTTTTTCTCCTGGAAGGCGAAGGGTCCCTCATGGCAAGCTTACAACACTTAGAAGCAGAGAACACTGTTGTCCTGATTATAGATTCTCTAAAAGAAAGAGAAAAGGCTATATCACATATACTCAAATTTTTCCCTAAAATGAAGAATCATCTAAGTCACCAAACACTCCAAGAACAGGAGTGAGCAAGGAATCAAGCAAAGGCTGGAAGGGCGATATATCCAGGTAAGACGGGCAAAGTAGGAATATTAGGAGAGGAAGAAAATGATTTCTTCTGCAATAATTATGTAGATGACTTCATATTACCTGTACAGATTTTAAAGATTTTTACTTGTAAATAATTTAATAGTAACTGATAAAAACCAAAAGACAAAAATAAAGTTTAAGCTTAAACAATATTGTACATGTACAAAGTGTTTGATAAAGATTATCTATGAAAGGCAAACTTATGTTATGCATAAATTAGAATGTTTAATCAAATTCTGTGAAAATAAACATTGAAGATGTTTCCTATTATAAAAAAATTTAATAGCTTTATCATATACAGATAAATTTTAATTTGACTAATTCATAATTAGTCAAATCAAAATTATATACTAATCTCTTATGATTGCATTTGAAATAGTGACATTTGAGCTTGCTAAAACCATATTCCTATATAATTTGTCATTTTACATATCAGTAAAATTTGCTCTTACTATAAGGATGTCAATACATGAAGAAAATATACACAAAAAATCTATAGCCATTAAAAATAAAATAGTCCTGAGTCAAAAAGTATTCATATTCATTTCTGCATGAAAATTTAGTTATAGCATATTTTTCCACTTAATCTATCCCCCATATATATACTATATATACTGAATATTAGAGATTTAATCTTCTCAGGTGGTCAAATATTAACTCTGTATAGATTTACAAATATTTGAATTTAGGATATTGAATTATTATCTCATTTGATATAAATAAAATAATTTGACATGACAAATTTAATAATGAATTAAGATATAATATTTTAAATATGGAAAGCATCTTAGAAATTTAGAACACTTCTCTCATTTTACAAAAGTTAAGTGATTTTTCCTATATTACATGATTATTTACAAAGAGAGCAAGTATTCAAAAGTAGATGTTTCAGGATTCTGGTTGACCAGTTGGTGGTCAGAATGCTGTTCCCTAACAGAAACTTTGACAACCAGAAAAAGCTGGCAGAGCCATCTTCCTCAAAATTCCAGAAAATTGTGGAAGCATTTCAGTAACTAGATGAGTGCTGGATCAAGAAAACACAGTTATCAATATGGTAGGAGAAGTTGTTAGTACCCTTGGTGGGCCCTCCCCAATCCCCTGTCCAGTGTAATATAGAGCCATCCTGTGCTTTCATTGTGGGTCACAGTCCCTATTCTGGAGTTGCAGAGTAACCCTTAGGCACACAATGGGATGCCTGTATGTTGGTGCCAATCTCTCTGGTAGCAGCATGAAAAACAGAATCGTGAAAACTGATCTCTGTTCCACTCTTGCAAAACCTTTTCCGAGAGAGTGATGTCATAAATATGGCAATGTAAAAAATCACCTGGAAAAGTTTCCACTCAGAAACAACTAATAAAAGAACAGTATCCAAAAACATATCACTTCACCATTCCTCCTCAATTAAAAGCAAGTGTTTATTTTGTATGAAGTATCCTAAAAATATATATAGATATATAAAAAAAAATTTTTAATTATAATATTATGCAAGAGAAGTTATACTCTTAAGAATGAAACTAGATGGTGTTAATGTAAATAGCATATAAACAAAGGGTTAAGAATTAACAAATAATTATGATTATAAAATCATTACAAATATGTCTTTATATTGTAAAATAGCACAAGGTTAATATCTGCAATTACTAAAGCTAGCTGGAGTGGTCTGTCCCTTGTTTATGGTTACTCTAGACTTAACCACACCCTTTTGTATGCTTACCTTTGTCATGGTAATTCTAGATGGACTTTACTCTTGTTTATAGTATAAACTCATATTTGGGTATGCTTTCTCTTGTGATGATAAATCTAGATCGTACTTGCCTTTGTTTGTGAATTCAGCTCACTGTTGTGTATACTTAGTATGGGTTGGTAACCACTCCACCCACCTCTGTTTAATATTCATATAAAATACTTTGTAAAAAAAAAAAAAGAGCAGGCCTGAGAAACCAAAAAAAACAACAACAACAACAACAACAAATGTGCCACACCAATGCAAAATGTGAATAATAGGGAAAACAGTATTTGAATGAGGGGGTTATATGAGAATTTTGTAGTATCTGCATAAGTTTTCTGTAAACCTACAACTGCTTTAATTAAAAACACATAAAAAGAAAAAAAAAGAAAAAAAAAGAAACAGTACTGATTACAGGAACAATTTGCTAGTTGCTAAGTAATTATTATTCATATACTACACTGTTGTTAATTTACATTTATCTGGTCTACTCCAGCTCTTTTTTGATTACTGTTTGCATGGAATATCTTTTTCCAGCCTTTCACTTTTAGCCTGGTTGTGTCCTTAGAGCTGAGGTGGGTCTCTTATAGACAAAATATAGATAGCCCACATTTTTTATCCATTCTATCAGTCTGTCTTTTTGCATGTTTGTTTGTTTCTAAACAATTTATTTAAGTATATCATTCATACATGAACATACATAAACAATAAGTGTTCAGTAAACAGTGTGAACGTACAAAAGAAACATGCTTGACATCATTCATACAGGGCTCCACCACATCACCCCACCACAAATACTTTGCATTGTTGTGAAACATTTGTTAACAAATTATGGAAGAGCATTGTCAAAGTATTACTACTAACTATAGTCTGTATCTTACTCCCCTATACTTTTTAAAAAGGATTTTTTATTTATTTACTTTTATCCATTTTTACCCACCCCACCCATGTTTTTGCTGTTTTTGTGTCCATTCGCTGGGCAACTCTCTGTGTCTGTTTCCTGCCCTCTCTTCTCATCCTTCTCTTGTCTTCACTGGGATTTGATCATTGGAACCTTCGATGTGGGAAAGAGGCATCCTACCACCTGCGTCACCTTGCTTCCAGGTTTCTCGGTGCATCTCGTATCAGCTCTCCCTTGTGTCACTCTCCTGTTACGTCATCATCTTGTTGTATGGTTTGCAGGGACTGATGGCGCACTCACGCGTGAGGCTTGGGGGGCTCACCCACTCATGGGGTCTGACGGC
>PVKH010010627.1:0-18132 GCA_004027955.1 Chaetophractus vellerosus | reverse complement strand
ATCCCAAGTCCCCTTGCATCTGGTCTGTACTCCATTACTGGGTTTCTGGCCCAGTTCTGATAACTTAGAACAATTTTAAAGATTTAGAATAAGTTGAATCAAAAATCAAAGAAGAGCCATGAAACAAAATCACTCAACAGCACAATCCTAGGCAAGAGAGAGAAACAGATCACCAGAGTTAACTCACCAAAAATATTCTGATGCTTAGACATCAGCAAAAAATTACAAGCCATACTAAAAAAAATGAAGATATGGCCCAGCCAAAGGAACAAATTAAAAATCCTGATGAGACATAGGATTTAAAACAACTAATGAATCATATTCACATAAATCTCATAAATCAATTCAAGCAGTTGAAGGAAATATGGCTAAAGAGATAAAGGATATTAAGAAGACACTGAGTGAGCATAAAGAAAAACTGGAAACTTGCAAAAAAATCTTATGGGAATGAAAGATACAGTGGATGAGATTAAAAATATATTAGAGGAATAAAATAGAAGATTTGAAATGGCAGAAGGATGAATAAGCTAATTAGAAGACAGAGCAACTGGAATTGAACAGATAGAATAGAAAAAAAGAATGGAAAAAATTGAACAGGGTCTTAGGGAATTAAATGACAGCATGAAACACACAAACATGTGCACTATGGGTGTCCTGGAAGAAGAAGAGAATGAAAAGGGGCAAAAAGAATATTTGAGGAAATAATGACCAAAGTTTCCCAAACCTATGGAAGACACAAATATTAATATATTAACACAAGATAACGTATTCCAAACAGAATAAATTAGAATAGACCTACACCAAGAAAGATACTATTCAGAATGTCAAACACCAGAGAGAAAGGATTCTGAAAGCAACAAGAGAAAAGCAATTCATCACATACATGAGACACTCAGTAAGACAAAGTGCAAACTTCTCATCAGAAACCATGGAGGTGAGAAGGCAGTAGCATGATATATTTAAGATACTGAAAGAAAATAAAATGCCAGCCAAGAATTCTTTATCCAGCAAAACTATCCTTCAAAAATGAGAGTGAGTTTAAAGTTTTCACAGATAAACAAAACCTGTGAGAGTTTGCCAACAAGCAACCAAACTTACAAAAAATATCAAAGGAAGCGCTGCATCCTGAAATGAAAAGACAGGAGAGAGTCTTTGAGAAGAGAGTAGGAATGAAGGTTATTAGTAAGGGTAGGTATAAATGCAAAAATATAGACAATATTAAGATATGACATAAGAAAGCCAAAGGATGAAACGGTTGAAGTAAGTAATGCCTTTACAGTAATAACATTGAAAGTTAAAGGCTTGAACTCCCCAATAAAAGACAAAGACTGGCAGAATAGATTAAAAAATATGAGCCATCTATATGCTGTCTACAAGAGACTTATCTTAGATGCAAGGATACAAATAGGCAGAAAGTGAAAGGTTGGGAAAAGATATTCCATGCAAAGAGTAACAACAAAACACTGGAATAACTCATAAATTTGGAACAAAATAGACTTTAAATGCAAAACTCTTATAAGAGACAAAGAAGTACATTATACTAATAAAAGGGACAATTCACCAAGAAGAAAGAACAATAATAAATATGTATGCACCTAACCATGTATACATATACATGATGCAAACACTGGCAAAACTGAAGCAAGAAACAGTTGTCTTTACAATAATAGTTGGAGATTTCAATACACCACTCTTATAAATGTATAGAACATCTGAACAGAGGATCAGCAAGGGAAAAGAGAGCTTGAATAATTTGATAAATGAACTAGACCTAACAGATATTAATAGAACACTACACCCTAAGACAGCAGGATACACATTCTTCTCAAGTACTCATGGATTTTTCTCCAGGATAGACCATATGTTAGATCACAAAACAAGTCTCAGTAAGTTTAAAAACATTGATATTATACATAGAACTTTCTTGCATCAAAATGAAATGAAGTTGGAAATAATAACAGGTGGAGAAAAAGAAAATTCATAAATATATGGAGTTTAAACAACATACTCAAACAATTAGTGGGTCAAAGAAGAATTTTCAAGAGAAACCACTAAACATCTCAAGATGCATGAAAATGAGAACAGAACATATCAAAACATATGGGATACAATGAAGCTAGTGCTGAGAGGTAAATTTATAGCCCTTAATACTCACATTAAAAAAGAAGAAAATTCTAAAATTGAAGACCTAAGAGCAGACATGGAGGAATTAGAAAAAGAACAGCAAACTGATCAAAAAGCAAGCAGAAGGAAAGAAATGAAATTGAGAACAGAAAAACAATAGTGAGAATTAAAAAAAAAACAAAATTGACAAACCCTTACCTAGAATGACAAAGGAAAAAAAAGACAGAAAATGGAAATAAATAAAATCAGAAATGAGAGGAGGGACATTACTACTGATCCAACAGAAATAAGAAAGATCATAAAAAGATACTATGAATCACTGTAAGCCAACAAATTAGACAATTTAGATGAAATGGATAACTTCCTACAAACATATAAACTACCAACACTGAAGTGAGAAGAAATGGAAGACCTTAATAAACCAATCACAAGAAAAGAGATTGAATCAGTCATCAAAAACCTTTCAACAGAGAAAAGCCCAAAACCAAATGGCTTCATAGGTGATTTCTATCAATCATTTCAAGAAAAATTAGTACCAATTCTGCTAAAAATCTTTCAAAAAATTGAAGAGTTTTTGAAAAAAATTCATGAAGCCAACATCACTCTAACACCAAAACCAGATAAAAATACTAAGGAAAAATTACAGACCAGTCTTTTTAATGAATATAGATGCAAAATACTCAGCAAAATATTTGCAAATCTAATCGAACAACATATTAAAAGAATTATACACCATGATCAAGTGGGCTTTATCCTAGGTATGCAAGCATTACATTAATTGCAATGCAATACATTAAGAAGTCAAAGCAGAAAACTCATATGGTCGTCTCTATTAATGCAGAAAAGGCATTTGAAAACATCCTACATTCTTTATTTATTAAAAAAAAAGTTCAAAAGGTAGGAATATAAGGAAATTTCCTCAACATCATACAGGGTATAAATGAAAAACCCTCAGCCAACATCATCTTCCGTGGTGAAAGACTGAAAGCTTTCCCCCTAAGAATGGGATCAAGTCATGGATGCCTACCATCACCACGGTTATCCAACATTGGACTAGAAGTTATAGCCAAAGCAATTAGGCAAAAAAAAGAAATAATAGGAATCCAAATTGGAAAGGAAGAAGTAAAACTTTCATTATTTGCAGATAACATAATTCTATATTTAGAAAACACTGAAAAATTGGCAATGAAACTATTAGGGATAATAAATGCATTAACAAAGAGGCAAGATACAAGATCAACATGCAAAAATCAGTTGTTTTTATACACTAGAAATGAACAATCTTAGAAGGAAATCAGGAAACAAATTCCATCCAAAATAGTAACTAAAAGAATCAAATATCTAGAAATAAATTTAAACAGGGATGTAAATGATCGGTACTCAGAAAACTACAAAACATTGCTAAAAGAAATTAAAGAAGACCTAAATAAATGGAAGGACATTCTGTGTTCAACATTGTTAAGATGTCAATTCTACCTAAAATTATTTCCGTATTCAGCACAATCCCAATTAAAATTCCAATAGCCTTCTTTGAAGAAATGGTAAAGCCATTCATCAAATTCATAAGAAAGAGTTAGCAGTCCTAAATAGTCAAAGCCATCTTGAAAAAGAAAAACAAAGTTGTAGGACTAACACTTCCTGATTTTAAAACTCATTACAAAATACAGTAATCAAAACAGCACAGTATTGGCACAAGGACAGACATATAGACCAATAAAATAAAATTGAAAGTTCAGACATTAACACTCACATCTATGGCCAATTGCATTTTGACAAGGGTGCCAACTGCACTCAATAGGGAAGGGAAAGTCTCTTCAACAAATGGTGCTGGGAAAACTGACTATCCATGTGCAAAACAATGAAGGTGGATGGCCACCTCATAATATATACAAAAATTAATTCAAAATGTATCAAAGACCTAAATATAAGAACCACTGCTATAAAACTCCTAGAAGAGAATGCAGGGAAACATCTTCAGGACATTGTGTTAGGCAATGGTTTCTTAGACTTCACACCATAAGCATGTACAACAAAAGAAAAAATAGATAAGTGGGACTTCATCAAAATTAAAAGCTTTATGCATTGAAGACCATTATCAAGAAAGTAAAAAGACAACCTACGAAATAGGAGAAAATATTTCTAAATCATATATTTATATGGGTTTAATATCCAGAATATATAAATAAGTCCTAGAAATTAGCAACAAAAAGACAAATAGCCCAATTAAGAAATGGGAAAAAGACTTTAATAGACATTTCTCCAATAGAGTTAAACAAATGGCCAATAAACGCCATGAAAAGATGCTCAGGATTTTAGCCATTACTGAAATGCAAATCAAAACCACAATGAGATACTTTTCACACCCAATAGAATGGCTACTTATTAAAAACATGGAAGATAACAAGTGTTGGAAAGGATGTAGTGAAATAGGAACACTCATAAATTGTTGGTGGGAATGTTAAAAGGTGCAGATTCTGTGAAAAACAGTTTGGTAGTTCCTCAGAAAGTTTAAGTATCGAATTATCATATGACCCTGCAATCTAGATATATACATAAAATAATTGAAGGCAGAGAACTGAACAATTATTTGCACACCGATGTTTCTAGTGGCATTCAAAGTTGCCAAAAGGCAGAAGTGATCCAAGTGTCCTTCAACAGATGAATGGATAAACAAAATATGATATATACATACAATGGTATATTACTAGGCCATAACCCTTGCATTTTATAGATAAGGAAACTATTCTCCACTTCCCTCCACTCTCTTTTACACCCACCCAGAGAGATGCACTGAGTTTAGCCTGCAGCTTCTCTGGCTTCATGCAAGATAGATGAGTGCCCTCCCGTAATTAAGGTTCTATGAAACAGTCTTTCATATTGACATTTTTAATATATGAAAGTATATAATAGGCATTATGGTGAACATAGTTTCCTTAAACTACAGAGTTCTTTAAGACCAAGAAACCCTGCCCATCCCTCTAAGAATCACTGAAACAGAATTTTATCTTGGGTGTTGCATAATTTCAGGTAAAGACACAGTTTAACATGGTGATTAAGCTGCATGGACTCAAAGTAGGGTCTTGAATTACAAATCCCTAATCAAGCATCTTCCCTTGTGTGATTTTTGGACAAGTCATTTATTTCTTTTTAAATTTTTTTTAAATAAAAATTGTGGGTTTAGAGAACAATTGTGTATAAAATACGGGATTCCCATATGTCACCCCACTCCAACAACTTGCATTGAAGTAGAACATGTATTACAATTGGTGATAGCAATTTTTAATAATTGTACCAATAATTGAAGTCCATGGTTTTACTTAGGGTTCACTGTTTCTACAGTGTAGTTCTATGGATTTTTAAAAATTTTATTTTTGCCATATATACAATCTAACATTTCCCCCCTTTAATCATATCAGATATATATTTCAGTGTCATTAATTATGTTCACAATGTCACATAAATCATGATCAAAACATTTCCACATCCCAAAGAGGAACTCTGTACATTTTAAGCATTAACTTCACATTGTCTATGTACATGCTGTCCCCTGCTAACCTATATTCTAGATTCTGACTCTATGAGTTTACTTATTCTAATTGTTTCAAATCAGTGAGAGCATATAACCTTTGTCCCTTTGTGTCTGGCTTATTCCATTCAACATGACGACTCCAAAGTTCATCCATGTTGTCATATCTATCAGGACTTCATTCCTTTTTATGGCTGAATAATATTGTACATATATATATGTATCACACTATTATATATCCATTCATTGGTTGATGGGCACTTGAGTTGCTTCCATATTTTTGCAATTGTGAATAATGCCACTATGAACATTGGTGTGCAATTATCTGTCCAATTCACTGCTTTCAAATCTTTTGGGTATCTACCAAGTCGTGGGCTTCTATACTTAGCTTTCTGAGGAACCAAAAAATGGAATAGCTATTGACAGCATAGTCCTCAGGAAAACAGTCAACATTATCAGTCCTCAGGGAAGTGGAATGGCTGAACAGAAAAAGAAAGTAGCATGTTTTAGCAATGATACAGATCAACTGTAACTCATACACAGCTGTTGGGATTATAAATGGTGTAACTACTTTGGGAAACTGGTAGTATCTAATAGAGTTTAACATATACATATCCAATGATTCAGTAATTACCTTCCTAAGTACACACACACACACACACACACAACTGTATATCAAAATATGCATAGAAGAATGCTCATAGCAGCTTAAATGAAAATAGATAAAAAACACGAAAAGAAAAACCACAAATGTCTTTCAACAATAGAAGAGATAAGTAAATTGTGGTACATTCATATAATTTAATACTATGTAGCTATAAGAAAGCCAAACTATTGCTATTTGTAACAATATGGATGAATCTTATGGACATACTTTGAGCAAAAGAAGTTAGACATAAATAGCACACTCTGTGATTCCATTTTTATGAAGTCCAAAATAAGCAAAACTGATTTATAATGTTAGAAGTGGTAAGAGTGGTTATCTTTAGGGTGGGTATATAAATATAATTCTGGGATGCTGCAAATAATCCATATTTTTATATAGACCATGTTTATATTTGTGAATACATTTCTATAAATTTATCAAATTTTACATTCAAACTATGTGCTTTTTATTATTTTATGTTATTCTTCAATTAAGAAGTTCAAAAATAACAAAAATAAAATGCCTAGGAAAAAGAATTTTAAAAAGTAAACACTCCTAAGGGGTACAAAAGTACACTTAGAAGCAATGGAATGGCATGTGATATGCTTGAATAGGAAGATTATCATACATATGTAAGGACTTCTCAAGTTAATTAATAAATTTTATTTCATCCTACCAAATACAGTAACAACTTTGTTTTTAAATAGGAAAAAGTGATTCTTAAAGTCATAAAATAGTAAACAAAAATAATAGCTAATAGAATTCGCCAATTGAAGAGTAATGTGAGAGGAATAACTCTAAAAAATATCTAAGCATACCCTAAAGCCTAAGAAATCAAAGTGATACTGACATTACAGCAATGGGCATAGCATGTATGCCAAAACTGACCCCCATGCACAAGGGACTTTGGTATTTAATAAAGTTGTCATCTTAAATCAATGGGAAAATGATGTTCTATAATGCAAACTTTTCACTAAAACCGGGCAGGCATTTGTCAGAAAACAGGTTTGATCCATACTTCATGGCAGGTACTAGGAAAATCCCAAATGATTTCTTGAAAAATTAAACACAAAAGCATGGAAATACTAGTACAGAACATAGGTAAATGATTTTAAAACCAAAGTGTAAAAAAAAGCTTTATCTCTATGACACAAAATCATGAAGCCATAAAGAAGAACATCAAACTGATAAACTAGACCATATATGAATATTAACAACTTCCGCCAGCAAATGCCACCAGGTGTTAAATTAAATTAAGTTTGTGGAATGCTATAGTGCACACATTGAGTCCTGCTTCTATTATAAAGGCAAAGTAGCATTTAAGCTGACTTTAGGAGAACACCAATCTAGTCTCAAGTACAGCAAGCTTTGCCACTCACTGCTTATATTATCTTGGGCAAGATAATTAACTTCTGTTTGTCTAGACTGTGAAGAGTCTAAGATTTACCCTACTTGCAAGCCAATAAGTTCACCTGCCATAGTTTTGTGGATACTCCAAGGTCAGTGACAACTTTATTATCCATTGTACAGAAATCAGCATGAGCTTTATATTTGCTTCAGTTCCTCCTACCCAGCAATTTCCCCCCTGGGGGTGGGAGAGGAGGGGTGAGGCATGATGTGGAGCAGGCCCAGGTGGCATTGGGCACACAGTGGATTTGAGTGACAGCTGAGGAACCGGAGTTTAGAAAACTCCAATCTTTTAAATGGGTCTGCTAGTAAATTGCCAAACATTTAGCCTGGAGGAAGACATTATCTTTATTATTCTGGTCAGAAAAAAAATATCTGCCCCCTAGCTAGGTGAAAGATATTATCTCTATCTTCCAGTGCTATTTGCTATGCAAATATCCTTTAGAAGAAAATCTAGATAAAGAGCTGATACCACACATGCAGAAACACCTTGGGGAATTGTCTCCCACCACTCTTAGCCTTAGTTGTCTCATTTGTATAATGTAGATAATACACCTCATATAGGTGCAATTACAAGAACTTAATAGGAAAATATGTATAAAGTATCTAGGATGATGCTAATACTTAGTAAATGCTCATAACATAAAAGTTACTATACTTTTTATTATAATTATATACACTGTCTTAAAAATATGTCTATATTTGAAAACACACATGTGAAACCTATTTTCAAACACTGTTTTACTCTATACAACAAAAGACAGGTTTGTTTTATTATACCAAAATATAATGGTTAGCTTTTAATTTCTATCACTTTGTACTTGGATCCATCATTAGTTGAGGACATTGAAACTTAATTTTTGCATCAATGTTTAAAATATATATATTTTCCACAATATATATAACTCCAAAATAAATAATCAGTGAGTTTTTATGTTCTACATATATTGTAAAAAGAAATCAAGTTATATTTTTTAAGGCAGCTAGTCCTATTCTGAGGGAACTCTTTTTTATTATGTACAAAGTCAATAAAAAAGCAGAGAATGCCAGCTAAATTATGATCCAAGTTTTATATAGCCAGCAAAATCCTAAGGGCACATTAAAAACAAATGGTATACATGGGAAATTAGACCTATCAAATCCAAAACAGATCAGTTTGAAAAATACTGATTGGCTCAGAAAACAAGTCATTTTCCCCAGAAGTGTTTCAGTTTGGCATGATCTAGGATTATAAAATGCTAAAAGCACCAATATTTAATTCATATTGAACGTACAAGGGACTAAACAGAGTAGCACAGTAATAACCCTTATAAAAGTAAATAATTTAATATTCAGAGCCAATATTTGGCACTGGTCCTTACAATTTTAAATGTAAACAATTTCCCCATTATTAAATCCCATGCACACAGGTTTTAATTGTTAAAATTCAAACCCCAAAAGGAAGAAGTATGCTGTTTAATTAGGTCTTCGTGTGAATGGTTGTATATTTGCATTCATAAAGGCATATAATAATGCTTATAAAAGTAAATAATTTCATATTCAGAGCCAATGTTTGACATTAGTCCTTGCAATTTTAAGTGTAAACAATCTCTCCATTATGAAATCCCAGCCACATAGGTTTATTTGTTAAAATTCAAACCCCAAAAGAAAGAGGTATGCTGTTTAATTATGTCTTCGTGTGAATGGTTGTGTATTTGCATTCATAAAGGCATTAGCCCATCAGGGTAACTGACTAAGTACTGTGCAAAAACTGCTAAAAGGCAACAAGGAACAGTTATTTTAAAAATTAATTTAAAACAATTTCTGAACGTGCCATGGGAAAACAAAAATCATTAAGCAGGGTTCTTAATATTCACAGCAGCTGTTATAAAATCATGCATCAAGTCCCCAAGTTCAAACTTGCTTTCTAATGTAGTGTCTTAAAATACCCTAGTCGCCTATAGCTCATCATATACCAATGGGCTGTAAAGAGCTTTAATTTAAACTTCTTATCAGTTTATCAGATTTTTCAGAGAGGACTGTTTGCTCAATATATGTTTGTGATTAACTCGTTTTAAGTCACCATAGAGGAAAATCCCAAAATGCCTATTGTTATTCCCAAGCACAAACTGAGATTCCATTTTTTTCATCCATCTGACTTCTTTGTTCAGTATATCTAGTAAGCCAGTGAACCATAAACTTCTACTTCATCTTCAAGTTATCTATACCTTTATTATCCAAAGGACTTACATTTCTCTACTAACTGAAGGGTTTGCATTACATCACATAGGTGAAATTTTACATCTAAACATACAACTGCCAAGCTGGAATAGCCCGGTTTCAGGTCCATTCCAGGGTCTTAAGGTAAGATGCTCTTGCTTGTAATTAACAGAAAAGGAAGATAATCCTTCCCAAGGAAATATTTATTTTAAAGTCCATAACCTCTTACAGTCCTCAAAAGCAAGATTCAGAGGTCTGTAGTACCAATTTTCTCCCTTTTAGTAAATCTTATTACTTTGTTTCTTCTAAATCAGAGGTACCTTTTATTACTTACAGTTCTCTTTCTAAATGTCTTTTCTATTTGGGTTATAATGTTTTGTAGCTCTTTGCTGATCCAAACGTCCTGAACTTCCCTGAAACATCCACAACTGTGAAGCAGTGTTGTCTGAAGTTGCTGTAGAAGCTTTGGATAACCTATATGAAGAGGCATTATTTTAACTCCATTCCACTATTCTGTCCTCCACCACCATAGAAAAGTCAGCAAAAGATCTGGGTTTATGCATGCCTGGTGCAAAGCACATTCTTTAATTCACAATGCCTCCCTAAGGCAGAATGAAAGTAATTGAGACTCAACCCAAGAAGGAAATTTTTAAGGGTGGCCAGAAATTCAGATTTGCGGACAACAAAGAACAAGATTGGGAGTTTGCCATAGGAAGGAACAAAAGAGACACTAGGACTAATAATCCCTGAAAATGCCAGCCCCCGGACTTTGTTCTGGTATCCAATCCCTGGAAATGATCTATCCCTGACAGTGGTCTAAATTTGTCCCGATTAGAATGAGAAAGGTGAGGCAAGTATAAGCACAATCAGTATAGAGGTGGTATTAGAAGACAACACTGAATTGCTCTTTCTTTTGCAAAGTGTCATGACTCTGTTGTTAAATTATCACTCTGCAGAGAGTTCTTTGCCTGGCTCCTGATGTGCAAACCTCGTTGCACATTAATTAAATGTGACATGCTAATGGGTTAGAATACAGCTTTCAGTTTCTATGAAAATAAAGATATTTATAAAGTTTTGCAAAGTGTTTCAAGAGATCTCCAGAGAAAAGCCCTGTGGTAAATGTATATTATTGATAATGGTACTTTCTATTTAGATAGTGCCTTGCTCCAAAGAGCTGGAAGCCCTTTCACAGTATTAGTTACTTGGTAAATCTCTATCATGTGTTTCTTCTTATCCTAGTTTCTAATGTCTTGAGCATGAGTTAATCTACAAGACTCCAAATATTTCAAAAATGACACTTTCCCCTACATCACTCACCTATGTCACATTTCTATGAGATTAAGTAGGTACAAATGTGGTCACAATCAGCAGCAAAGTTTTGTCAGCATCCCAAAGTGCCTACTTGTAACAGCTACAATCAATTGGCTTTAAGGTGATTATCCTTGATTATATGGGTGGGTCTCTTAACAGTTGAAGGCCTGTGGTTTCCAGAAGAAGAAGTTCTGCCTAAGGAATACATCCTTACTCCTCTTTGAGTTTCCACCCTGCTGGTCTCCCCGGTGAATTTCAGACTCAAGATTTCAACACCAACTCTTACCCAAATTTTCAGCCTTCCAGCTTCCCCTAAGAACTTCAGAATCAAGACTTTACCATTGCTCTTACTGAAATTTCTAACTACTCAGCTTGCCCTACTACTTTGGACTTGTCAGCCCTCCAATCATGTGCACTAGTTCCTTCCTGTTAAGTTCTGTTTCTATGGAAGACCCTAATACAGTTTGATTTGATATTTGGTTTGGTTTGTTCTGTAATGGTCCATTTTTTAAGAGAAATTTTAATAGGACTGACTGGTATGACCCTAACATTTAATAATAATAATTTAAAATTATTATTATCAAATTGAAAATAAGGTATGCCAGTTTAATTTAATCAAAATTTAACTTCAAATATTAACCTATATAATAAGAAAAACTCAGTTAAAATATAAGTCAAGATTGAGAAAATATTGATTTCCTACAAGCAACTGAACAGCTTTTGGAAGTAACTTCTGGATTCAACATAATGGTCTGCTAGGAATAATATTGATTATCTAGTCTTTTTATTAAAATAAGCATTTTATAAACTAATTTCAAATTAATTTATAAACAAAGTACAACTGTTAATTTATTTGAAACTTTTAAAAACAAAAATATGTGACATTTTGTAGTATAAAATTGGATTGCCTTAAAAATTATTTTTCTACATTGACTCTAAGATGTGTTTGAGTATCATTGAAGAGCTATTAAGAGAAATATACCAAAGGCTAGAAGATACTGGGTGTATCAGACAGGTTTTTGCTGCAATATTGTTATGTAACAGCCGCAACTGTCTAAATCCCAGTGGCTTAAAATAATAAGCATTTATTTCATGGTCTGTAAGTAGCCTTTGGCTCTGTTGGGCCCAACTGAGATGTTCCAAGCTTGGCCCCAGGCCATGGTTTAGGTTCAGTTGCTCCATATGTCTCCTCATTCTCCTAAGAACAAAGCTTCTCCAGGCATCTCTCATGGCAGACAGCAGTAGTATAAGAGAGCAAGGCGAAGCATGGACACACAAAAAGCTTCTGATCCTATCACATCTACTAGAATTTCATTGGCCAAAGCAAACTGCACAGCAGGGAAAACATACCTCGCCTATTCTAGTGAGACTTTAACAGACTAAAGTCACATGACACAAGGTATGTATGAATAATTCTTTAACAGAGAGAATAAAGAATTTGGAACAGGGGGCTGGATGTGGATCAAATGGTTGGGCATCCATTTCCCGTATGAAGGTACTTGGGTTTGATCCCTGGGACCTCCCGATGGAATAAAGGAGGGTGCACCGGTGAGCCGCCCAGGCCCTGCAAGCAGGTGAGCCTCCCGGCCCCACAAGTGGGTGAGCCACCCAGGCCCCATCTAACCACACAGCAAGATGGTGATATGGCAGGAGAGTGACACGAGGGAAAGCCAGGATGAGACGTGCTGAGAAACCAGGACCTGAGGTAGCAAAGGCAGTGGGGTGCTTCTCTCCCACATCAGAGGTTCCCGGGATTGAATCCTGGTAAAGACACAAGGAGAAGGATGAGAGGAGAGGGAAGGAAAATAGACACAGAGAATTGTCCAATGAATGGACACAGGGACAGCAAGAATGGGAGTGGAGGGGTTAAGGCGGATAAAAAGTAAGTAAATAAATAAATCTTTTTTAAAAATTAAAAAAAGAATTTGGACAATAACCTAATATACCACTTTGGGAAAAATCACCATTCCCATATTTCTTGAAGAGTGATTTTTGTCTAACTAATCGTGTTTGCAGAAATGAAAACATTTTCCTTCTTATCTTGCATCAGATTTCTTTTGAGAGCCTAGGAAACTGAGGGTTTAGGTGAATTTTTCCATCTATTTTTTGAGTTTGAAAACCTTTTGAGGGAAAAACAATCCGTAGGAAAAAAAGTAATTTATGGGAAATGTGACAGTGGAAAGCAACCAATAAACCCCTGATATTTAGAGAAGTGGCTTCTGCTATCTCATTACCTGAAATAATTATTAATCCCTAATGTTGTGTCTCTCAATCTAGCAACTTTTTTCCATAAAAGTATAGTAAAATATAATTGCAAAGTGTGTGACCTTCTTATGTTATTTAATGTGTCCCTAAGTATAGCATGAAAGATACTGTATAAAAATGTTAAAATAAATTATTCCAGAATAAAAATAAATTTTAGATAGCCTTATATTACATCCTTTACTATAGTAATAATCATGAACACATTTAAAGCAGTGAGATGATTGAAAATAATTTCTTTGGTATATCACAAATGTTTGTGAAGACACTTTTATCCAATATAGGCTGATTACAAGTACAAAGAAAATGTGCTCTATTCTATAATCTTTATCTTCTATGAGTTTCTTCAACTTGGTAGAAAATATTTATTCATCAACATGATCAGCTAATACTATTTCTGTTAGCATTACATAATTGGTGTACCACAGATGTAAACAGCTTATAAGTGCAAATTAGTTCAAATATAAGAATACCCCATATACGATGCTCAAACCCTTATCCTGACTAATGGTAATCTGGTCTTTTTGCTTGATTCACCACCCCAATATTTTAGAGAATTTCCAGGCATATTTGCATATAGGCATGAACTGGAATTAATGTTTTTCGAGAATACCGATAATCTGTAGCAAGACAGAGAAAGCCATCTGAGTGTAAACGAAAAATTAGTGGATGTGTAGTAGTCCACTGAATTGTATTTTGGGCATATTGCAATGTAGCCAAAAGAAAATACCAATAACTGTGATAGCTCACTGAATTACAGCCTTGATGTATGTTAGCGTTTTGAAATAGCCAGAAGCAGATATCTATACTTG
Organism: Chaetophractus vellerosus; assembly: GCA_004027955.1. NCBI lineage: Eukaryota > Metazoa > Chordata > Mammalia > Cingulata > Chlamyphoridae > Chaetophractus > Chaetophractus vellerosus. The sequence goes on along the minus strand of PVKH010010627.1, from coordinate 3,845 downwards.
TTTTAATTCACTGAACTGTAACTCAAATACCTTGTTTCTTTAATGCTGATGCTATGTTTTAAAACTTCATATCTTTGCACGGTAACTGAACAGCAGTGAGGCAACTCATTAGTGGCCCTATCCTCCTCCCCCCTCCAACCCTCCAACCCACCCCTTGTTTATATCCCCTTATCTTTGTAATGCAACCTTGAAGTCTGGTGTCCTTACATGTAGCCCCCTAAAGTGTGGTGCCCTTGCACATAGCCCCCTTTTTGATTAAGACGAGTCAGCCCAGAACTAACCGCCCCAGTTCCTAAATTATCTTACTAAACGAAAGCAGTTCTAATCCAAGCTGACCTGCAGAAGCCTAAACCTTTAACTTCAAGTAAACTAAGCATGTAATCAATCTGCACATGTTCACTTATTAGACCATCTCTAATCTCATCATCTCTCATTATTCTGAGCCCGCCTGCCTTCCTTTGAATGCTATAAAACACTGAAAATTTCTCCAGTTCTGGGAGACAGATTTATGGCCAATAGGCCTTACGATTTCCTTGCCTTTGCACTTGATAATAAACCTTTTCTCTCTTTGAAGCCCCAGTGTCAGACAATTGGCTCTTCCATGCCCCATGGGCAGAGAGGCTCTGCATTGATTGGTATCATGGGGATAGACGGCTCAGTGATTAGCAATGACCATCATTATCGCATCTTGATATGCACAGGTGTTTCCTGCTGTTGCTTCTCACCATTCAGAGTTCTGTAAAAGCTGCACAGAGGGAAGGTTACTATTCTCTCAATCTGTGAGACATTCTGTAAGAGGAGGCCGTCTCAGGGTAGTAGTGAACTTGTGACTGCTTTAATTTCCCACTCAGCTAAATTTCCAATCCATACATGCAACCAGAGTGGTTGAGCAGTACCGAGTAAAGCAGTACTGGTAACCAAAGTTACCAACACTGTACCAGTAACCAACATTTCTCTACATGTCTTGAGTCTGATTTGCCTATCAATAACCTATTGCCTTGGTGATATCCCGTTCCAGGTCCTTTTGTTTCTTCTTGCAATTTGATGAAAGTTGAAGACTACTCCATTCCATTATACTTACTTGTACTGCACAGGATTAGAGAAAAAAGGTTCTGAAATTTAATGGATGCAAACAGAAACGGGGGAAAAGGATACCACCCAATTCCATCAATTAGTGGGATTCAAGTTCCAATTTAAGTGGAAATGTTTGGGGAGAGGTGGGATTTAACTTGAATAATTCAACTGTCTTGGTCATAGGCCTGACCCAACTAAAGGCCCTGTTATATTCTTATGAAACATATGTATGCAAATAAATGCTTCTTAAATTTTCTGAGCCCACATTTACTCATGGAAAAATACTTCTGTAGCTATAATCCTAGCTTCACCATGGGCATTCCCTTATAGCTCCTAACTTTCTCCCTAAAAATGTGACCCAAATAAGACAAGTTTTTTGGCATACTTTCAGAACATGATAAGAACATTTTGACTTTTATTAAAGTTAATCTTATACCAAATGAATGATTTTTGCAACATCTGATAGACTTACTGAAAGAGTTTCATGTTGGTCTAAAACACCTGGATTCATTCAAGCCATGGATAACTCAGTATAAATTGAGTTTATATGCCTCAAGCTTCTATGTTTGCTTAAAACTCAACCATTTCTTCAATGTTTAATTTTCTTTAAAGAAATAATATTGGGCTTTCTTTTCTTGAACTTTATTTTCCCAATGGAACAAAGTTTTTCTTTTATGTGCAGTATGTTATCCAATATTTTTCACCACATATTTAGTGAGTACCTATGATATGCTAGGTAAAAGACATGTGGGTGCAGGACGTATTCTTAGGCAGAGGGAAGGGCATGTGAATAAAACCAAACAAATATATGAGCATAGGAATTTTAGGTAGTATCATATAGCAGGAAAGGCATGCCAAGAATTTAGCAAGGGCCAGAATATGGCAGGACTTGTAGAAAGTTTGGACTTTATTCTGAGTGCAATGGAATATCACAGGAGGAATATAAGCAGGGGAATGTCACGAGTGTCTCTGCATTTTGGAAAGATCACTGAAGTGTGGAGGTACACTGGAGGGAACAAAGTTAAAGAAAGGACATCAGCTAAAGGTTGTGTAATCCAAGCAAGCAATAGGAATAAAAATGAATGGCAATGAGGAGAAGCAAAAAGATTAGAGCTGTATTTTGGAGGTAGAATCTATAGAATGTGTATTATAGCATATAAGACAGAGATAAGTCAAACACAACACCCATGTTTGTGCCTCAGACAGTGGAGTATATGATAAGTGGTGCATGGAGATAGGGACTACAAGGGAGTAGTATGTTTGGAAAAGGAGGAGGACTATGGTGGGCTATGTGTGAGTCTAAAGTGACTAGGGATATCCATGTGTAAATACCCAAGAGGCAGATGGAGTGTAAATCATAACAAGACATAGTAGCTAGAAATATCCACATGGGTGTCGTCAACATACCTGGAATATTTGAAGCCCTAGGAGTAGGCAAGATAATCCAGAGATGATGTTCAATGAGAAAAGAAGAGAATCCCAGGAGAAATTCCCAAAAGTTACCAAGACTTTAATAAAGAAAGGAATAGAGGATGCAACAATGGACTGGTATGTTGAAGCCCAAAGGCAGGCAGGACACCAAGACAATATGCCCTCTCCCCAAAACAAGAGCCCATTTCCAGGTTATTGATGGGAAATGTGTTAGGAGGTCAAGTATGGTGAAGGTTTAAAGTATCTAGTGTGCTAAGTAAAATGCAGTTAGTATTTTAACTTTGTGAAAGGAGTATCAGCACCATATGGGCAGAAATTAGATTGCAAGATTTTGAGGAATGAACTGGAAAGGGGAAGTTGACCCCAGGGACAATTTCCACAGTCTAACTAAAGAGAAGGGTAGCAAGGAGATTGGAGGTAAGGTGAGAGAGAGCTGATAGTGGATATAAAATACGCAATTATATTGTTAGGTGATTTCTATCTCAAACATCTGTAATCTAAATATATTCTTTAGAAGATTTACAAATAGCTCCATGCAAAGGACTTTAAAAGCAGTCTCTCAGGAAAAGTGGGAAAAGGAAATTCTGAAATGCTAAGATGCTTTGCCTGCTCCAGCTGTGTCCAACTATGTCTGCTGTGTCTGTCATATCTGAGAATATTATAAAACCAAGAAAGTAATTCCAAAGGACTTATGCTTTAGTAGTTAGTATAGTTAGTACTGAAGTATATTGCTAAAAAATCTTATTATTTTAAATTTCACTTACTTAATTCAGTTATGTTTTACCTGGATATCTTCTCTGGCAAGAGAAAGCATTTCCTAATTACCTGAGAAGTTCCTCCAGAAGAAACCCATACCTATTACACACATCTTTATTTTATGTTCTAAATTCAGTGTTTGCAAAATTCACTCATTAATTCATGCAAACAAATTCATTCATTTTTTAAATAAATATTTCTTAAGGGCCTACTATATAACATATACTGTAATAGGGTTAGAGATTTGGTGGGTAGATTAGAAGATATATTTCTTCCTCTTATGAAGTTTAAAATCTTGGCATGGTTGCCAATATGGAACAAGTACGTTCAAGATTGAAGAGTGTTAATAATGGGTTTTATTTATGTGATTAACAGGGTTGTCTAATCTATTTTGAGGATTTATGGGAGAGTGTGGATGGTCAGAGGTATAAGAACCATGTAAGCTTGCTTAGAAATTTAAAACCATAATCATATAAAACACCTTAACTTCACATGAATCTATATCATCATAAACTACAGTAATCAAATACTTAGAAAATTATTAAAACTGAAAGAAACCTATTGTGTTATCAGCAATTACCAGA
>PVKH010010626.1:0-18163 GCA_004027955.1 Chaetophractus vellerosus | reverse complement strand
TGCGGGCCAGTAACTACTATTTAGAGATAACAAAGCATTTGTTATGATGCTCTGGCAAGGAGTAAAATGCTGTGCTAAGCCAATTCCTTGAACCAAAGCTAACTTTTTAGTTAGGGCCTCTGACATGAGTAATAAGGACTATTTTTCTGCCTTGACTTATATCTGACCAAAGCAACAATGCCTTTTGAATCAATAATTCTGATTTACAGGGTATTACATCTAAACTAAATTTAAAAAACATACGACATAAAAATTTAGTGATTAAATAATTTTATTGAATGGGTTTTTACTTTTCTTTCTTAAACATGAATCTCAAAAGGCAGTTTTATTTAATCATATTTATAGTAAAATATAGAAACCACACAAATCATGAATGGAAAGCCATGAGTATTTATATTTTAAATCCCAGCGGTTTCCTTAGATGTTAATTTTTATATAACGGTAATACAATCATTTTTAAATTATTAGGGAAAATTTGTGAATTTTTAAATTTTTTTTAAAAATTAATAAACGTTTGATGTTCTAAGATTTTCACATTTTACACTTCAATAAAGCTTTAAATAAACAATCTATGAATGCCACAAAATCTACTATATAAAAAAGCACATAAAAAGTGTTTTTATATCTTTGATTTCTATTTTAGGAAATCTACTAGACAAAAGGAATAGCTACTTTGGAACACACAAAAAAGCAAAAAGAAATTAATATTGTTTATTTTTTAATTAAGATGAAGACATTAGTTTTAAAATCCTTGTTTGTAACCATGCAATTTAAAATATTGGTGCATTTTTTTTCCACTACAGCTAGTAATACATGCAGATTCATGGTTTTGCATTTCAGACTCTTCATAGAGGTGCATGGAAAATTCTGTATATTTTTAAGGTTTATATATGCATACTGTTAATTTCCATTTAAAGTAATTAACATGTTGAAATATTCAACTTTGGGTTAATGAACAATATAACACATAAATTATTTTTACATGAAAATTCCAATTTAAAATGAATTTAACTTAAATATTACTTCAAATCTATACTCATAACACATATTAACCTTACTTGGAAGATAATTCTTCATAAGATACTCCATTCATAATATAATTAAAAGAAAAAAAATCTGCTCAAATAGAAGCAAGAGTAATACAGTCACATTTGCTTTTAAATGGTTTATATAAAAATGAGCATAGGATGTTATCGTAATTCATATTCTTTCATTTTAAGAATATTTAATATTTTTTTTGCAATTTAAAAAGAATGACAAGGTTATTTTAAACTGAAAAGCAGATAACAATTAACTTTTTTGTCATCAACATCCCCAAAATAATAAAATGACAATAACACTTTTGCAAGAGCAATAATTAATTTTAAATTATATATTTTCTTTGCAATGAATTCAAAAATCACTATTTTAAAACCATTCAGTAGTCTGGAAAAAACAAATAGAACTTACCCTAGCTGTGTCTTTCCAATAACATCACGGAAGTTATGCACTCCGTGACAGTTACTGGGCTTCAAATAACAATTTTCCTGGAATGAATTCTCTAGTAACCCTTACCTCACTGTGAAGGGAGGTGTGGTAGTAGGGGGAAAAGGGTAATGAACTGCGATATTTTATTTCATTTTCCAGTGTCTATCATATTCAGTACCAACCATAAGAATCTCGTTATATTATATTACTTAATGCAAAGAAGCAAACTTTGCAGTAAAAGCTACCTATCAACGATTCTATGGAAAAGGAGCATTTGTATATTTTGTACAATATACCACTGAAATCCTATTGAAGTGTAATTGTTGTTGCTAATATTCTTACCCTGTTGTGAAAATGCTCTGCATTAATGTAGCACAGATTTGTTAAGACAACACAGGACCATGCTGAGATGGTTAATACTTATAGAACAGCCAGGGCCAGTACCCTAAATCTCTTTATTAGACAATGGTTTCTTTACTTAGAGTTTTATTCTGTATAGTACTCATAAGCTGACTTTTCACATTAGTAAAGATTAGATAATAAAATAAACCAGAAACAATGAATTTCATTAAGAACCAAACCCTTTTAAAATGCAAAGTAAAATTCTGTCATATTATTCTTTGGTAAAATAAGGGGGAAAAGGAACTATTACCAAAAAAAAAAAAAGGAACTATTACATCTCTTTTTAAGGTTGTGTAAGTGGGTACTCTTTCATTTTTTCTAACAGGTATGAAATAACGTTAATATACCAAAATGTAAAATTAAAATACTGAATCACTTTTAGCAGAATTTAATATAATATTTCATCTTTAGATTTCCTGGCACAAATAAGTATATGAAAGGTAATGTGATGTATATTCTGTTCTTTAAAAGGCTCTAAATACCCTAAAAGGCTTATCACTTTGATTACCAAAACACTTGAACTCAAAAATCTCAAGGTATTTGAATATCCTATTTATTATCTTACAAATTCAGTTGGCATGGAATCCATAAAATCAGTTTTTAATCAAGTACTGTATATTTTGCCTGCATTCATTTTTTTCAGTTAGTCAGCATTTTTCTAAATCATTTAATATTAGATCCTTACTGGTAATTTCCGTGTTCAAGTGTCACTATGCTAATTTGTCCATTATTGCAAGTAAAAGTCATTAATTCAAAGTGATAATTTTTGTTTGTAGAAAAAGCATCCGCAACTCATCTAATTTGATCTATTAAGTAAATGTAGAAGAATGTAATTTACTAGCTTATGTTTAGTGATCATGTTGTCTATATTTTACACAATCTAGAAAATCATCTAGAAAGCAGGGTTCTCTCTTTGAACAACCACTAGATATTTAAACAAGACAGTTCCGCAGTCATTCTCCCAGTGCAATAGTCAATCATAAAAATAAATAAATAAATATCTCAAAATGAAACTATTTTCATTATCTTTCTAGTTATTTACACTAATTAAGAAAAGATAAAAGGTACATTTGTAATCTGTGAATACAGGAAATGAGAAATACTTGGCATTCAGTATATTAAATTTCAGTATAGTTGGGCTAATCCCAAATGCTTTACTTTCCTTAGAACAATATTTCTATAACAAAAGTAAAATACATTTTAACAATATAATTTTCAAATATAAATTACCCATTTATAGTGCCTTGATTATTTTATCTCATATACAAGCTCCCTCTGCAGGTAATAACAAGGGTTAGCAAAAATATGTGAAAGATATAGACAGTTGCTTGCATAAAAATGCAGGCAATTTAAACACCATTTTATAGAATTAGAATTATCTAGCATTGTTACCTCCTCTTTACCAATTATCTGATTAATATAACTGTTCCTAAAAATCTGTTGCTCAATAGGATTATTCTTGTCCTCCAACCTGGTCAAGAAGGCAGCTTTAGCAAGCAGGATACACAAATTTCCACAGTCACCTAATAGCTACTCATACAAAGCATATTTAAAGAAAAGGAAACATTACCTTGCTTACACAGCACCAGCCTGAAATGACAGACCACCCAACCCATTTATCTGATTCATCTTTTCAATACAAGTAAACAAAGGTGGCATCTTAGGATCTATTCACAGTGATAGATAAGCAATCTAATTTATGTGAGTGCAGTAAACAAACTAGTTTTCTTACCATTTTGTGTAAATCTAAAACTTAAACCTGAAGAGTATTTACTTTTGAAAAATAAATTTGTATATTTTCATTAATTCAATTCAAAGAAAAAAGGAAAATAAAGCTGATTTGGGTTAGAATATGCTCTTTATCCTTATGTAGTATTTTTCAGAATTTGTTTAGATTTCAGAATTTTAGATTTGTTACTCAATATCCTTTCACCATATTCCTTTCTCGAGATAACAGTAATAGGGTGCTTCTCTGACAAGTGAAGGAAAAAAAAAAGTTAAGAACAGTTTCAAAGTCTTGGAGGGGCAGTATGTTCCAAAAAACAATGTTGCTGGAGAATGTTTGATGCCTCCTCATTTAAGAATTCTCCCTTCCAATACATACACACCATCTTTAAAACAGGTAAGCTGTGACAAGAAATTTAAGGCAATCCAATTGACCTACCATTAAATGAATTGACAGGCTTGTATAAAGTGATTTAAAAAAAAAAATTCAGACTCATTAAACAAATGAAAACAGTAAAAGATATGCTAACTTTATGTTAAAACATACAAAAATTGATATCAGTTATATTTCTCTTTTCCAGTGAAACAACAAAAATATGGTAAGGAGAAAAGCAGCAAATAGTGTTTTTAGATATTCCTGCTTAAGAGAAATAAGCCAAACTCTGTTTCACTTATATTTTAAATATTTAGGCTGTAAACGTAGTTTAAAACCAGTAGAGATTTGAAGCACAACTTCAAATTGGTATCATTAGCACCTGCAGCAGAAAGAGCACAGGGATGACCGGCATGTTGTACATCTATAAGTGATCAAGTGGCAGCACATGCTATCCAAACATTATCTTATTCATGACAGACAGACCTCTGAGAAAAGGACCAAAACAGTTAACTGTTTAGGAAGTGAAAATGCTTAGGAAATAATTTTAACATCATTTTTATTTCTTGATGCATATGAAGCAAAAAGTGTTAGGTAATTATGCCCATTTTTTTAAAAATGGAAAAATTTATTTATATATATATATAAATAACTTCAGTATATCATTTTATACATTACATTCTCAGCAATGTGTAAATATGTAACATTACCAAAATTATTGTTTCCCAAACTGACCTGGACATTAACCATTGGCAAACCAGGAATTTTAAGAATTAAAATACACCACAGGCATCCTGAGATTAAGAACACAAAGATGAGTGAAGAAAATGCTGTATAAGAAATGCCTTCTGTAATTTCTAATCAATAGCCACAGTAGCAAACACTGAAAAAGGGTATGCTTTTAAGGCAAAAAAAAAAAAAAAAGAAAAGAAAAGAAATTTCTGCATGGAAGGTACCAATGAAACTTCTCAGGATATCAAAGAAATAATAAATCCATATAGAAATACTTTGCTTGGAAGTAAAAACACAGGGAAATAATATTCAACATGATTCTTTCTCTTATAAATTGTAGTCTGAAATGATTAAATAAAACTAATCTACATAAAACAAATATTCATCAACTAAAGACCTTGAAATGATTCAACAGTTATATGGAGAACTGCTGTCACAGTACTCATAATTTTAAAAATAAATTCTTAATATTAGACCTTACTTTATGAACAAAACAGAAAATCCTCTTTTGACGCATAGACACTATTTACTATCCTCTACAAGAAAAAGCATTAGTGGAAAGCAAGGTCACCAAGCCAACCCAGGGAAACCAAGATATACCTCTGACTGTAATTAGGGTTAGATTATTCTGTCATGTAAACCCAGAGCAATAATCAGCTTGAGGTGTGGACTGATGTAAAAATACCTACACAAAGGATGCAAAGTGCGTATAGTACAAGGAATTCCAGAGAGGACTATCTTTGGGAGCAAAATAAAGACCAAATAAGTCATACCATTTTCAAAATCAGTTTAAAAAGATACGTTAATCATACATATTTTATATGATTTTTTAGCCAATAATTGTCAACAAATATCAATATACAAATTAACAGAATATAAATTGTGTGTTTGTAAATATGTGCATATATTTAATGACGAAAGATGTTGGAGTACTATCTAATAATTGAAAGAACAAAGCTAAGCCCTTTTTTTTCTTTTATTCTTTTATTTCATGGTGCATTCTTATTCACTACCACAACAGCTAAAGATTTTGTTACTCATCCAGAAAAAAGACACAGGGTGGTATCACTTTTTGTTTTAACAAAATAGTAAGTGTTCTAATTTATACAAAGTCTAAACCTAACAACCTTTTCACCTTCTCCCATGTCTCATGTCCAAGAACTAATGTCCAAGAACATTTTCATGTTTCCTATTTTTACTAACCCATTAAAAAAAAATCTTTTCAAAGTGACAGGACATTTTAAAATGGAATTAAGACTTGGTCATATATTTCAGAAAGTTAACTTTTGCTTAACCTACTTTTATTTCTATTTTTATTAAAATATTGAATCTATCCTAAAAAAGTGCTCTGCAAATATTTTTGTTTTAAATAGGATTATTTTTGGACAACTAATTTAGACACTAAAATTCAGAGATTAAGGTGTAATCCCTATGTGTGAATTTTAATGTTTAAAATGTACTCCTCACAGATTGTAGAAATCAACGACAAGACCAACAGGGCTCTTTTTGCTCAGCATACGTTTTCTTGTCAGGTAGTGATTAATGCTGTGCTCTGTAGAGGGAGACATTACATCCGGGCTAAAACAGACTGAAATTTTACCCTCAGGCAGAAATCTGATTTAAACATCTCTATTTAAAGTGACATTTGTCCTCCCTTTTCAACTGGTTTCCCCAAAAATTCCAGGAAGTTGACTTCATGACCTAAAAACAGCTGGGTAGCTTTGAGCAGTTGTGCCTATTCTTGCACTTTGGTAAATCTGGGTGCCAGAACGAATCAAGGTGGTAATAAAACAGGTGCCTATCTATCTGCTATGATGGATCCCATGCCACTCTATTGCTACAAGAATTTAAGGTTTCAAATTCGGTATAACTGTAGAATCAGTAATAAAATCACTAAAATGCATTTCTGTTGCTGATAATAGCCTCGTTATCCCTCCTGATAGACTGAATTCTTTTGATTCATAAAATTCCATCTGATATTTCACTGCACTGATGTGAAATATGAACTGATTGCAAATTCTAGAAATGTAGAAAAGCAACTACTTAAACCTCTAAAGATTACAAGAATATGTAAGCAAAAATAATTTCCTGTATGTCAAAGTCACATGCAATAGCTTCCATTTAAAAAATGGAAAGAAAAAAATGTTCACACAAGTCACTAAGTAAAAAAGATACACGAATATTAAAACAAATGCCAATATTCTTACACTGTTGAAAGATGGCAATTTTTGATAAGCAGTTTAGACACTGTTGGCAAGTTTCTACTAAGCAAGGTAATCTAATTTCTGTTGCTTTTCCACGTAAATTGATTTTTTTTCTTTTAGCCATTCTGGTAATTGAACAAATTTATACCACTGTGATGGGATTTTACTTACCACCACACAATACATAAAATCCTCTTCAAAGACAAACTATATTACTTCATAAAACTGCATTTTTGTTGTAATTAAACAAAATGTATTTAAACTTGCTCTGTGCTTCGGAAGCAATCAATAGCATATTGCTGTAAGCTGTACTTCACATGCAGGTTCTAAGCACTTGGTTCCTTCATTCAGGCATTTTTTTAAATTTTTTGCCAAATATGGGCATTTTAAAAAACTGTTGAATAAGAATACATTAGAAAATATTTGCAAATTATTATCTACTTTTAGTCTACCAGATAAATGACCTATAAAAAGATTTTTAAGTATTTTAGGTTGATTAGGACTTCTTATGACACAATGACTCACCCAAAAATATCTACTTCCAGCAAAATAGCATTAATGGGTTTTCAAAGTTTAAAACATTAACTTCAAACATATACTAAATTCAAAATGCCATGCTGAAACACGAAATATAATTTAAATAAAATTTAGGAATGACAGCTCCTTTAGAAGTTATCACTTAGGGATTCTAATTCCCTAAGTTCAAAAATTAACTATTCATCTCTGTTAAACCATTTCCTTAAGCTTTTTCTTTAAGTATTAAAAAATAATAATAATCAATACTTGATCGATATTTCAGAGCATCTTGAGTGGCAATAAATAATTTGAGAACAGTCAATTTATTTTTGTGATAACATCAAGCATAATTACAGTAATCCAGATGATTGAATACTTTTCAATCTTTCAACCTTCAATCTTAAAGAATAGTTTGAAGAGATGAATATTTCGGTGGGGTTATAAAATAGTGTTAGGTAAGAGACGTTAGTTAACCTATGTCCTTTAATATGGCTAAACCATTCTGGAAAATAGGGACAAAACAGTTACCTATTTAGGTAATGTTCCCTTTTTTAACACTGTATCAAAATCATTAATCTGCAAAGTTCTTAGCTATGCATTTTTGCAAATAATTTAATGAACTTTTAAAAATAATTATGCATCTATCTATCTAAAACTTAACTTGAAATTAATTCCACTTTAGTTTTACAAGCACCTTTTCTGCAGAAAAACAGATGTCAAATGTTATACTCCTTCCTTCAAGACTCAAATCAGATACAATGAAACATCAATAGGCAAAAGTGCTACATACAGTCTTTGAAGAAACTTTTTAAAAATAAAAACAGCAACCTCATATAAATTTGTTTCCAAAACATTCCTGATCTAAGTACACTTAATGGGTATAATTATGTATCAGCAATTGGGCCAGTGATACAGATAGTGCTAAAATGAAAAGAGATTTCTCTTAGAAACAAAGGCGTTTAGCCCATATCATAAAATAAACTATAAGCTCTCTTCCTTCCATGCTATACCTATCAAGAAGCTATGCGTTATTTGAATATTTATTCCAAACTTTGGTCATATAAATATTTTGATAGAAAACAGAGCAATAACATTTTATGACTATGGTTTGCAGATTTTATTTACCTCTTGACCTTCCCCACAAGACTAAATCTTATATCACATATTTCTATATTACTTAAGACATTAATATTTTAAATTTTAAATAAAACACAGAATGCTTCCATAATGAACAAAGATCTAGCCCTAAGTAAACTTTGGTTTTAAAGGTCTCCTCTTGCTCATTTTAAAAAAGGAAACCCCCAAAAGCCTGGTGTTAACATTTCTGTTGGTTGTGAAAACTGCAGCAATAAAAACTCCAACTGCTTGTCTTAATTTAAGACTTGTAGTACTGCATGTGGAATCCGTATATTTATATTAGTTTTTATAACATTTGGAAGTTTTGTTCCCTTTGATGTTAGTCCATTAATAGAACAGGGTAAAACGTCTGGAAAAATTATATTTATTGGAAATTCTCAAGTCAAAACCTGAAGTAATTGGTTTGTTCTACCCCTTATGATTCAATATTCTGATTTCCCTAACTACCTGCTCCCAAAGCTACCTGAATTTCTAAATTCATTTTCTGTTGCCAACACATATAGCCCACAGTGATTGAAAATGGCAGCTGAAGTGCTTCTACAACACATCAATTTTTCTCTCATCCAATTTTAGCATCTAAAAATTGAAAAATCTTTTCATTGCATTTTACACCTTTGGTGATTTGCTGAATTCAAGATCACCATCATGTAAAATGAAGAGTAATATTTCAAGACAATTTTTTATCACTAATTGCTCAAAGGATAATGTGTTTTCTTTATAAAACTCTGCATTCAAAGCAGAGTAGTTAACAGCAACTTAAGTGCAATAATAGTAATTACATTAATGTGGGCTTTTTTACCACTAAGTACTTAGAAACTGAAGGGATCAGAAAAATAAACATCATAAAATGATTTGGGGGTAATGATATCTAATTTGAATGGCACTAAAAAGTCATATCTCAATCTGAAAAAGAAATGATCACCCTATTAACAAAAGACTAAAAATGTCAGGAAATTAATGCTTTTTCCTACAAAACTGTTATACTACAGAATTCATTTTCACTATTAAGATAAAAACAAGGAGTTCTTTTGAACATCAGTAAAAAAAATACCTCCACGAATGAAGGGATACCAATTCATGTCAACCATGGGAGGCAAAACTAAAAAATAAGGGCCTAAAATCTCCAAAACCTTCCTTGAAATTAATTTTCATCTTAAAACTAGGCTTTATAAAATCTTAAACAAAACCAATTCTTTCCCAAAAGTTGAAGATAAAAGTTCTGCTCCCATGACCCATATGCTCTCTATAAAATGACCCAAGTACTTGTTCTTTTTACTAGTTTCTTCATTTATGAACAGAGTTGTTAAAAGAAATGCAAAGAACATCTCTCTCTGCAAGTGTAAAAAAGTAAGAGCAAGTAAGCTATAAATAAAAAAGTAAACCAACTTTAAACTGAATACTAGAACTTACTGTTTTTGCTTAAATACAAAGATTTTTAGGTAAGACAATTGATATGTAAATAGAATTATCCCTATTTATTATTCATAAAAATTTGGGTCTTTATCACTTAGAAATCTTTTTCAAATTTGTTTGCAATAAAAGTTGTGTTAAAGTTGATGCTGAGTTTTTAATTTTCACAATCTTCCACTGACTTTTTTCCTATTCATTTAGCATTATATTTAAAAAATAAAGTTTCCTAGGTATAGAAATGAGTGTCCTCACAAGACATCAATTGTTTTATGGGTTAATTAAAAGTCTTTCTTTTTCATTTCACTAATTTAACAAGTGTAGGCCCTAGAAAAGTATGAAGTTAGAAGGAAAGACTTTCTAACACTTCCACTAAAGGGACCCCAAAAGACAAGCAACAGTGACTATCATAAAAGGTCACTCTTTTTCTAGGAACAAACCATTTATCAATAGAAAATAATTGTCTTGCCATTTGCAAGGGCTCCACAGCAATAGACAATGTTTTTCACTCACATAATTACAAAACAGTAAAAGTTCAGAAACACAGCCTGAATCCACCTCCCCATTTTTACCCTTTACAATTCTCATTGCCCTTTGGGCCTCTGCTTGGAAGCAAATGGAAGACAGGCTGAAGTTTTCTCAATTGCGCTGAAGCTAAGAAACCTTTGATATGCTAATAGTCCCCTTCAAACGGTAAGAATTCACACTTGCATTAATTCAAACAATTTGTGCAGAATGATGTGAAATGGCACCTCTTTTGGAGGCAAGCAACAAAAGGAGAGAATCGGAATGTCTGATGAAATTAAACAACAGAGCATTTGTTCTGCAGTACTCTTTTCTATCATGCATAAATTTCTTGGAGGATGGAGGTTGAGACGGTAAAAAGTCCCTTATCACACCTGAACAGAAGTAGACCTTCTTATCAAGGGTTTCAAGCATTTTAAGGATCCTAAGTTTAAAGTTACCTTTACCTGGGTCAAAAGGGTCCCATCACAACTTGAAATGTAGCCTGCCAAAGACACCGCAAAAACTATTCCATTTTTCTGCTAGGGACGTACATTACCTCATTAGTTCCTATCTTCTAAGGTTTGCTCAGGATCAAAACCGATTTAGTAAGATATATCCCAACAGGTAATTATTTACCAAATGGATGTGACTTTCTTCATTGTGCAACTCGAGTTGAGCAAAGAGCAAACTCGGTGGGGCCCTTTCCAGAAATAAGCACAGGGAAATAAATGAACTAACTACCTCGCTAAATTTACGCCTCTGGAAAGAGAAAAGAGACGTACACATACTGCAAAAATGCAGGAAAAAATATAAGAATTGACGGCGCGGTGGAGAGGAGAGTGCCTTAGAACCTGGTCTTTGTAACGGGAACCATATGGTTGGTGGCTGCGGCTCAGGCGCTCCCAGGCTGCTTGGAGGAGCTGCTAAGCAGCCTGACACCTTTCAAGAAACAGGAGGAAAACATTTTCTCGGTCTGAATCTGAGACAACAGTTTTTTTATCAGGAAGAACGGTATGGGGGGAGGGAGGGCAGAAAAGGGGTAAAGAAAAAGGGGAGGAGTCCCTAGAACGCCAGGAAGGGAGAAAATAGACACCACAGGATTTATCCCTCCAACCATGCTTTTAGAGGATAGAGTGAAGAGAGAATTTTAAAAAGAAAGACATGTTGCTTAGCAATCGTTGAGAGACACTCGGGTATTAAGCAAAGCTTCCAGTGACTTCCCTAACCCAAACCCTGGAGAGTTCCCCGAAAGTAACAAACTTTACTGGTCCCAAGCGAGAGTCCTGCAAGCATGCCTCTCTCTCCACAGTGCGGGGCGCTTTCGTCGTTTGGCTTGCCCTCGCCCCTCCGCCAGAGGGTCGCCCCAGTTAATAAAGTAGACGACGCTCCGTTAGTCCGGAGGTCTCCCCTGTCCTTGCGCCCCTCCCCACCCTGCCAACCTATCCTACAAGCCAGCCTCCCCGAGAGCTCCCATCCCCACAGTCAACCCAGGAGCCCACACCCGTAACTTCTCCCGCAGGCCCAACGCGGCCCGCTGCTGCCCTCTCACTGCGGGTCGGGGAGGCTCTCTGCCCTCCTAGCTGTCCGCGCCGGATTCCGGGCCCCGCCACCCTCCCGCCCCGCGCGGCCGCCAGGGCAATGGCAGCCCGCCGCCCCTAATCGTTGCCAGTCTCAAAACCCGCCCGGCCACATCTGGCTGCGCTTTCCTGTCATCCTCGCCTGGCCACACCACCTAGACACCAAAAAGAAAAAACAACACGCAACAACTCATCGGAGCCCTCCCCCGCGTCCACATCCCCTCAACTAGCTTGCAGCGCTTGCCCTCCCCGCTCCACTTACTGGCCCGGACTGGCCCACCCGCAGGGGGTGGGGGGCAGCAGGGGCGCGCTCCCGCCCGGCCTCTGGCCGGAGCACCCGGAGCAACCCCGCCGAGAATGCGCCTCACACTCCCAGTCCGGCTGTGAAAGGGCCAGCAGCACCTACCGACCCCAAGCATTTAGGAAATTAAAAATATATATATTTTTAAAGCACAACCCAATGTTACTGCCCCCCCTCCCCCGCTCCCAGCCGCCGCCCCCGGTAAACAGACGGGTGCCTCGAGTGTTAAAATAGGCTCCACGAGAAAAGAAGATGCAGGCTGGACCGGTCTGAGAGTTCTTCCTATCGATTTCTAAGAGGAGGTGGGAGGAGAAGAGGGAGGGGGCGAGCAGCTCGAGCTAGCGAGCGTGGGGTCTCCCCCTTGGCCCGGACGAATATAAACAAATAGTCGAGCTCGAACTAACCCGCGGTTCTCCACCTCCAGCATCCACCCCCGGGCAGGAGGCGCAAAGCAAACAGGTCTCCGAAGCCCGGCACAGAGGCACATTGTTCGCTCCCGCGGCTCTTACCTCGGACTGCGAGCGCGCCCCGGGGGAGGGCCGTCTGGCTTGGGGGCCGCGCGAGGAGAGTCGCAGAGGGCAGCGACAACCCCAGCCGGCGAGGGCTGAGGCCGGCCAGGAACCGGCCGCGACGAGCTGAGCACGTCCCGGGTGCCGGCCGCCGAGTCCGCGCGGGAGGCAGCGCCGCGGCTCGCCGGCCGGACACGGCGCCGCTGCGCGGCGCGTCCTCTTGCTTGGCCGCTGCCGCCGCCGCCTCCAGCCAAGCAGCCAGCGCCAGGCGGCTCCTGGGGTTAAGTCAACATTTTCCCGCAGTTTCCCCAACGCCGCTCCGCGAGAGGGGTCTTTCACAAACACGCACACACCCCCAGACCACACCCCCCCTTAAAAAAAAAAAAATTTTTTTTTTTTTCAAAAACCAGAGCAAAAGGGGTGTTGGAGGCACAAAAAAAAAAAAAAAAACAAAGAAAAAAGAAAAGAAAAAAGCCCGGCAGAGGTGCGCAGACTTGGAAGTCCCCTCAGAGCCGCGGCCGCGGAAAGGGGGGGGGGGGGGGGGGGGGGGGGGGGGGGGGGGGGGGGTAGACGACCAGACGCCGGCGGCGCGAGGCCAACTCAGTTTGTCAGGAGAAGCCCCTCCGCCCGCGGTCCGCGCCGACCATCCCTCGAGCCGACCCTGCGGCCTGGGGCAGGAGACAGCGACGGCCCCTCCTCACATTTCGGGTCCCTGGGCCGAGGCTGAGCAGTGGCCGCTGCCCCACGAAAGGCTGAAGGCGAGGACTCGGGCTCAGATAAGCAGAGAAGAGAAGGGACGAGCCACACCGCGCATACCAGCGGAGGGGAGATGCCCCCCTAACAATTCCAAGGAATTCTCCGGTAAGCTCCCGATTTCGCTCCGGCACCTCTGCGTGCGTGTGTGAGCAGAGAGAGAGTGAGAGCGAGAGAGAGCCAGAGTGAGAGGGAGAGAGGGAGAGAGACGGGGGAGTACGAAGTCCTGACACAGACTCTCGGTGAGGTCTGAACTGGAGTCACCTCCAGCCTCCTCCTCCTCAAATCCTCACCTACCCGCACCCACCCCCACACCCCCCCGCCCCGCGCGCGCCCTCGGAGTTGGACTAATCATATAAACATATTAACGTGTGCAGAGGCAAAGGACAAATCTCTCCCTCCTGATTTTTCCAGCAAGGGGCTCAAGCAAACTCAAAAGAAGATTACAGGCAGCTAAGTACAAAACGTGGAGCAGATAATCTATAACTCATTGCCGCCCAATGGCCATTTTCCACTCCATTTGAGCAGCTGCGGCGCCGGTGCGCCCGAGCTGGGGGAGGGGGAGCGAAAGGGGACACTTACGGGCTCAAGCAGTTCGAGCGCCGGTGGAGGTGGCCGAGCAGCCACCCAAAGACAGGCCGGCCCTGGCTCCAACCCGAGTCCGCCAGCGGGGCGGCCGCAGGGTTGTCCGGGTGGCGGCGGCGGTGAGGGGCGCGCGCGCACGGCCGCGGAACGCGCCGGAGAGGCGGCCTGCGCCGGCCCGCGCCCCCTCCTCTCCCCTCCCCTCCCCTCCCCGGCGGCTTGCGACCTCCCCACCACCTGGCCCCGGGACTCCGCATCAATCCTTCCTTCCCCACCCCCACCAACACACCCGTCCAGCCCCCACCCCCCAAACTCCACTTACTGCGCGCCTCGTCCTGTGCGCGCTCTACTGGCGCACTCCATCCTGTCCACACACATGCACTTTAAAAATATTTATTTTATTTCTGGAATGGGGTGAAGGGTATCTGGGAGAACGCGGTGAAGCGCAGCGCTCCAGCCTCCGAGGCGGGTCGCAAAGGGCTGCCGAAAAGCTCGAGTTCCCCCCGCAACCCCTTCCTCCGGGCCAAGGAGGTTTCTCCTTGCCAGGACTTGGAAGAGGCGCCCAGGATGCGTCGTTTACCCACCCCGTCTCCAGGTTTTCTCTCTTCTCCACACACCGAGCCCGAGGCCCCGAAACTTTTAGTTTCCGCAGCCCTCCTTTTGTGTGACTGCTTGGAGGAGAAAGAACGTCTGTTAGCCGCGGTCGCCTGCGTCCGGCTGCGGCGCACTGGGGGGACGCTCCAGGGTTAATGCGTCTTTGATACCTGAGATTTCCGGCGCGCACGTTAATTAAACTTACATTTTTTTTAAAATTGCGATGACTTTTGCTTTGTACTTACGTAGAGCTGGCTAAACTTTGGCTTTGACTATATTTCACAAGACTGTTTTGTTTGTTTTTTATTAAACCCACCAGAATAAGCAAAGGAAGGAAAGGAGACTACAGGGTTCTTTACTCGCGAGTGCATTCATCGTGCTATTCGGTCTGTTTCTCTCATTTCCTTACATTGAAACTGCTTTTGCTCTCGTCCTCTGAACATACTTCCTTGCTCCCTCACTGTAGGCACTGTCAGCAGACATCCAGGCTTAAGAGGACAGACCACTACAGGGCAATCGCGCTTGAAAAACATTTAAACGCCAGTTACGTGTCCTTGTGCGTACGAGGAAAATCAAACCTGGATCCTTTTTTAATTACCAAATTTCTGACCTGAAAGTGCCGAAGTTTTCAGATGTATTCCTAACGCATTGCTTTTCACTAATGAATGCAACCATCATTTAAGGAAGCATGTTTGTACTGGTTTTCAAGAAAAACTGATACACCAATATTTGAAACCTCTAGATGAGAGGATGAAATTTGAGCTTCTTGGCTTTCAGAAATATGTACTTTTTGTAGCTGCGGGGGTATTGCAGTCATCATACTTCAGAAATTTCAAACAATAGTGTTAGTAAAATGTCAACAGCAGACTGTTCAAAAGACATGAAGACTCTAAATATGTATTAGTATTTTGGCAGAAAGCCAGATATTGTAGTACTAAACTAAATCCAACTATTGGTTAAGTTTGTTGCTCGTCTTGTAAAAATCATAAGTTAAATGTACATACATGTAAATAAGTGAAGCATGTTTTTTGGGTCGATCCATTATAATTCACAGATTAAAACAAGAATCTGATTATCAAATTTCTTTCTACTTGATGAATTGATGTTTTAATGTTCTCACCATTACAAAAGATAAGAGGAGCAACTTAAGAGCATTTGGGCTTTAAAACACACACTTCTATTTGGAATTTCTTAGAGCATATAATACAAATCTTATCAATGCAGCATATAGTTTAGTCTAGAAAAACATACACTTATGCAGAGCTGGTGTGAAGACTTACAATGTACCTAAGTTTTTACATCTGTCAAAATGTATCAGGCTACTTAAAGTAGTCGGAAAAGAGGCAGAAATATAGAATTCTCAGACCTCAGAAGTCATTTTTATCACGGTATTCTTTGGAATTTAAAATCACTTTATTTGGGAATGTAAATCAAGGTTGATATGTGAAACTGATAATAATTTGCCTTTACCAAAAATGTTAGCCCTTTTCTTTTGTTCATCTATGAAGGATTTTCAACCACCTGGGCATGATTCACAAGAAGTCCCAATGAATACACAGATCAGTCTAATCCTATTTTCTTTTGGGAGGCAGAAATTGGGCTGAAGTTTTTATTTAACGAGCTTAGTAAGTAATCAATAGAAACTTTTGCCTGAATTAGGGTAGCCATATGTTGGCTCATTTACTTATTTATTTAACTCTCACCAAAATAATCTTTGGAATCACCTACTGTCTAACTTTCATAGGTCTGATACCCTTTGATGCTCAGGGCACAGTGAGTCATTCTCCACTCTTGACTATACTACAAACAAGAGGAAGATGCCTGGGAAGGGGAAGGAGTTGTCAGAAGAGAGTTAAAACTATAGGGAGTAAAAAATTCCCTCATGTAAATTTTTAATCTTAATTCAATAGGATGTGTATTTGTTAGTGTTAAAGGGTTCAGCACTTTCATCTAAGAACATAAGAAGCATAATATGTACTAAAAATTATAGCTAAAATTATTGCTTCTCAAATACTAAAGAATTTTAAAATCTTTCCTCACACTTTAGACATAATAGTGCATATACACAAAGAATTGAAGCCAGGCTTTCGATTGCATTGATATATTCAGGATTAAGCTGTCACAAACCTGCCATTACAAAGGAACACTTAAATGACACACACTACAGAGTATATCCACATCCAGAAAAAATAATTTGCTTGACACTTCATGACAATTCAAAACATAATTTATAGCAATACAGGTGTTGTGGGAGAAAAAATAAAATGAGAGGCTTAATAATGTTTGCAGATGTTAACAAGTTAAGGGGAGTTGAAGTGTGTTATACATTCCTTACAATCCAATCAATTTAACTACTCGATCTATATTATTTAAGTAATGGCAAAATCATTGATTTATTCATAATACTTGCTAATTGTTTTTTAAAGTAAATTCTACAAAGGGCTAAGGAAACACCCATTTCCATTTGTTTTATGTTAAATCAACATCTAACCACTCATGGTGATTTCATTCAAAGAAAACAGAAGGAACTCATTAGCTTATGTGGTTAGAGAGATTGATGGGCTTCAAACATTTTTAGCCATGCATGTTTTTTCCAACTGTAGAAACTCATGTTTTTAATTTAAGCAACTTTAAGAAACCAAACATTATTTTACTTAATGGGTTCACATATTTCTGATACAGAAATTAACCCAATTTTTAAAGCTATTACTATCCAAGCATCTTTGTTTAGAGGGAAGTGATGGGGTGCTTCTCAAAATACACATATGCATAACAATAGTTTGGGTAATAAAGAATATGAAAAAATATGAAAAGAGATATGGTTACAAAATATTGTGATCACTGAAAGCCAGTAGAACACAGTAAAAAGCTTCTTCATTGTCCCACATGGGCGAAAACAATTCTAAAGCTAAGGCAATAATAAAAGGGGCTATGATGGGGAGTAGATGCCAGGACTTGGCAGTGAGTGGAGAATTGCCCTGGTCTCAGAGCCACCTAGTCATAGGGAGTTGTATCCATGATGGGGAGTGTATTTTCGCCTCTGACTACAGCTCTTTGAGTTCTAAAATGAAACAAAATACAGACATAAATATAAAATTAGGGACCGGCTGTATAGCCCAGTGGATAGGGCGCCGGTACACCACATGGGAGGCCCCAGGTTTGGTTCCCAGGGACCTCTCCAAGCAGGCAGACGGCCTTGAGAAAGGCAAGCCGCCGTGGGCAGGGCAAAGCCACTATGGGCAAGGCAAAAAGCCGCCAGGGGCAGGGTGGAGCCGCCACAGGCAGGACAAGTCACCCAGGAAACACAGAGCTGAGCCGCCAGCGAATCACAGAGCTGAGCAGCCCACGAAATGGAATGGAGCCACCCACGAGTGGGG
>PVKH010010625.1:0-18157 GCA_004027955.1 Chaetophractus vellerosus | reverse complement strand
TCTAACATTGCTTTTGTGTTTCAAGCTTCTCTTTCGTTAACTTTATTCTCAGCCAGGCTCTTTCTAAGTGATAGCAACATGGTCCCATTGCCTGTAGGTTCACATTCTGCCTTAGCAAGCAAAAGCTTGCTTCCCAGCATCTCCAGTAAAAGACCTGGGGCTGATACTCTTTGACTTTGATTTACCTAATTATGTATGCCTGCCCTTAAACCATTCCCTATTGACAGAGGATATGATACCCTTTGTGACCACGTTTTGGTTAGTTGTCCAAAGCTAAAAGCAAACAGTAATGGGCCCCACTTGAACAGTATATCCTGAGAGTTGGAGAAGGGTAACTATCAAAGAAAATCTGGGCACTGCCTTTAGGGAAAGGGGAAAAGTGAATTCTGGAAAAGCAAAATCAATAGATGTCCATTACAGCTATATTTTACATTGGGAATTTAGACCCTTAAAACCATGTCAATACAGATTTTTTAATTGCTTTAAATGTGATGAAAGACACTCTGTTCTCAGCTTTTACTGCATGTAACCATTTTTAGCAATATGTTTTTCCTAATTTGGTACTATATCTAAAGACATAATCAAACTTAATAAAATGTACATGTACCTTATATTGCAAATATAAGAAGATACTGATGAGCAGATACCTATAGATAGATATCTATAATGCTCCCATGGAAAAGGGAAGTATTTATTATGATTATTTGCTATTTACATTAATAGATGCACGAATCTGTATTTCTAAATAAAACTTCAAGCACATGTCCAAAATCATCTACATACTATTCAAATGGAAATTTCCCCTTGGGAAGTTATTTTGATTTGTTAAACCACCATAAGGTCTGTAACAGCATAAAGTCCTCTGAATTTTCTGTCTTTGCAATTTAAGTTTTTTCGCTAATATGCTTACTCCTAAGAACTAAACTACCTTCAGTAGATCTATGCTGAGGAGATTTTGAACATGGTTTAAACACACACACAGCCTGAGCAAGGTTAAATGTGTTAGGTTACTTGGAAAACTCCTAAGAGAAATTGAATGCAGTCTCTGATTTGGTATTTTCATTTTACAGCCAAATGGGGTTATTGCTTTGGTTCTGTTATGTCTAATACCAAAATCTGAATGGTCAGACACTGTTTTTGTCTTTATTAAAGCTTTTTTAAAAGAAAAAAGAAATTCTAATTATTCTATTTTCATTTCTTTCATTTTTTTCTCTTCCCAAAATTGTTCTTGAAATGGATACTTTCAAATACTTATCTTAGACCCAGTCGAAATAATATATAATTTATTGCACTTAGATTACATCAAATGATACTTACTTAATGTTTTATTCACTCATGTCTTTACCAATCAAAATGTTATTTAAACACCTACAATGGGCCTTGTAGTACATCCTACAAGCTGCATTAGCATTGAGGTGTTGTACATGGGTGACTATTTCAGGTGATTGGTGCTCACTTTCTGAAGCCAGAATATTTATTTTAATCATGTCTGCAAGTCTTTCAATAAGGTATTTACTTATCCTTATTTTCCCTGACATTCTTAAACAGAATGTACTGAGCATTCATTTAATGTCTTGGGGCACTTGTTCCCAATGTTGGTTTTTGTACTCCAACGTAATAATTGTCCTCAAAATCAACTAAGAGGGAGCAGATGTAGCTCAGGTGGTAGATTACCTGCCTCTCATGTACGAGGCCCTGGGTTCAATCCACAGTACCTCCTAAAAACAAAACAAGCCAGAAAACCAGCTGTCATTGGGGAGCAGATGTAGCTCAGTGGTTGAGTGCCTGCTTCCCATGTATGAGGTCCTGGGTTCAATCCCCAGTACCCCCTAAAAGAAAGAAATCAGCTATTATGGCACTATTTGCTGCTGTACCACTGATTCTAGACTACCATGCTCTAGCATATCCTATGTCTCTTCCCTTCCTTTTTGTGCTTCTTTCAGCAATCAGTGTGCTTGCTGTTGAGCAATTCTCCATAATCTCCATGTGTCCACGTCTAATTTGTGTCTTTCAGTGTGCTATGATATAATAAACACCTGGTCAGGACTGTATGGACTACAAAGGTCCTAAGCTCTGAGAAAGGGCCTGAAAGTTTCATCTGTGAAAAACATGGGCAATTTTTTTTAGGTGGTATGGGGGATTTAACTCAGGACCTCAGACATGGGAAGCAGGCACTCAACCACTGAGCTACATCCACTCTTCAACATGCACAATTTTAAGATGCATAGACTTTGGGGCATGATTCAATCTTATGTACATATATGTGATAGGGGAAAGGTAAAGCAGGGTATCTTTGGAGAGGGGAGATTGCTTTCTATTATGTACACAGTATTTTGCTGCTTTTTAAAAAATCATGGCTGAAGTCTATTATTCAGACCCCCTCTGTTAGGAGAGCTTCCCAATAAACTTTCTGCCTACAATCGTCAGTCTCTGCGTCACAGTGAGCGCCGTTTCTCTCTAACATTTGGTGCTGAAGACCCAGGCTGGGGTTGCTTTGAGACTGACTGCCGCTGCCTAGAGAATCCATCCAACATCGGACACCAAATCATAGCTGGATGCCCTCGTGAAGATCCAGAGCCCTACCATTGAAGATCCAGAGCCATACCATTGAGACCCAAAAGCAGCAGAGTGGCTCCACCAAAGACCAAAGACCTTTGGTGCTTCTCCTAACAGTTCCAACTGCCTGTCACTAGCCAGCACTCATGCATATCACCCACGAGTGTCCTTTGTGCTCACTCCAACGACTGTAATATCGGTCCCCTCCTGCTCTCAGAAGGTGCAAGCAGGTCCATACATCTTCCACACAATAACTCAGTTCATCCAAACAGCTGTCCAAGATGTCACCCATGATCATGTACATGATCTTCTCTTGCTGCAAATATACAGTGCCAGCTGCCGAGCCAGAAGCCACAATATCTCAACATCAAAAGGGGAACAGTAGCTGAATCCCACAATGCCCCAAAACAACAGAAAACAGCCAGATGGATCACCATCCACCTTCCTGCTCTCCCTCTCCACCCAACCATATAAAAAAGAGTTGGGAATATTAGCCCATTTAGCAAAATAATCCCCTGCAACCCTGGACGGCCCCAGCAGGTCTCCCCTGCCCTGATAACAGATGACCCCAAATCCCCACCCCTGTCCCTAATCCAGTAGGATGTACTAATCTCAAAACCAACCTTGAGAATATCACAAGATTTTGGGAGGGGGAAGCGGATGTGGCTCAGGCAACTGGGCTCCCACCTACCACATGGGACGTCGCTGGTTCGGATCCCAGTGCCTCTTAAAGAAACAAGGAAGAGAACAGACACAGCAAGTGAAAAACAAACAACAAGGGAGTGGGGAGAAATAAATAAAATAGATCTTTAAAAATAAATAAATAAAAATTTTAAAAAAAAATCTTTTTTTTTAAGAAGGTATTTTTGGAATGAAAATTTGGTAACTTTAACTTAAATGAGAGCTGTCAGTAGTTATTCAACAAATACATTTATAGGATTCACATTAGGGGAAAGAGAAGTTGGTAGAACTTAGACCGGTTGTTTTGGTTATGTTTGTGTATTTCTCTAGCTATGAAATATATAAACTTAAAATTCAAAATTGGATTGTCTGTCTATATCTTGATTTCTTAGGAACCAGAGATTAAATTCATCAAAATTAAGGTAAAAGGTGAAGGTCCAGTTAGTACCTACTGATGGAAAGAAGCAGGAATTAATAGTTCCTGTATTAGTTTCCTATTGACACTATAACCAATTACTCAAACTTGGTGGCTTAAAACAACATAACTTTATTCTCTGACAGTTTGAGAGGTCAGAAATTCAAATCAGTTTGGGCAGGCTAAAGATAAGAGGTCGGCAGGGCTGGTTCCTTGTTGATGCTCTGAGGAGAGAATCTCTTCCTTGCCTTTTCAGCTTCTAGTGGCTCTCTGTGTTCCTTTGCTTTTGGCCCCTTCCTCCGTCTTCAAAGTACATCACTCTAGTCTTTGCTTATGTCATCTCGTTGTTTTTTCCTCATCTGTTACCAAGTCTCTCTCTACCACCCTCTTATAAGGACAATTGTGATTGCATTTAGGACCTACTTAGATCTAATTCAAGATAATCTTTGCATCTACCAATCCATAATTTAAGCACACCTGCAAATTCCTTTTTTGCCAAAGTAAATTTCATAGGTTCCAGGGAGAAGGACCTTTATATCATGGGGCCGTTATTCATCCTAGTGATTTTGGAGTGAATAAGAAAACTAATCCAATATGTTAAAAATCACTTCTGGAAGGAAATGAAGGTTTGATTTTTTTTCAATGTATCCCATTTATTGCTAACACAGTACCAAGCTTTTAGATATTTGGTGTTTTTTTTTTAAATGATATTGCTTTCAGTATTGAAGATTCAAAGGAATAATAATTGAACCTATTATATAATCAATCCCAATTCCTTAACCTAGACCAATGGTTTTTGAGCCACTGACTCCTTTGAAAATTTGAAGAAAGCTATATAGACTTTACAGAAAAATGCATATATATACACAAGTATTTGCTTATTACTTCAAAATTAAAGGATTCAAGGAACCCTTAAAGACTAACCATTGATTTTCATTATAGGTACAGGCCTCAGATTAATGCCTGCCCTAGATGTTTCCTTAGGTTAAATTGTTATAAAATTAAATTCAAATAATTGTAACTCTATTTTCAAAATGTGTGTTGCTTTCAACCATCAGGTACACGTACAGGTTACTCATCTTTTGTGAAGTTCCTTGTTTTAGTTTGCTAAAGGCTGCCAATGCAAAATACCATTAATGGATTGGCTTTTATAATGGGAATATTTTAGGGTAAAATCTTACAGTTTCAAGGCTGTGAAAATGTCCAAGGCAAGGCATCAACAAAAGATGCTGTCTCACCAAAGGTCTGGTGCTGGCAGGTCCTGGACTCCTGCCATGTGGCAAGGCAAATTGGCTGCCAGTCTCTGCCTTCTCCTCCAGACTCACTTTCTCCCCGAGCTCAGATACGGACGATCAGGCATATGGCTCGGCTCTCCCCTCTCTCTCCCGGGCCTCATTGCTTCAGTTTGGGCTGCTCCACTGATTCTAGCCTCCGGCTTCTCTCTCAGCCTCTCAGGGTTTCTGTATGACCTATATTATGCATGTATAGTTGGGTAAACACTTTAAATGAGTTACCATTTTAACTGCCTTGCTCATGCTTTCCATTCCTATCCATGTTTCTATGAAAGCTCTGCAATTTAATCCTTTATATTCCACATGTCATTTTTGAAACTTTTTATTGTAGTAACATATATATAACACAAAATTTCCCATTTTAACAGCTTTCAAGTGTACAATTCGGTATTAATTATATTCACAATATTATACTAACATCAGCAACATCTATTTCCACATATAATTTTGAAGAATAATGTGCAGATAGCTTGCAAAATCACAAAAGTCTATTTCAAGTGTTAGCGAACTATGGCACACAGACCAAATCCTGCTCACTGGTGTTTTGGTGTGACTCATTAGCTGAGAATAGTTTTTATGTTTTCAAAGGTTGAAAAAAATGGAAAGAAGACATTGTGACATGTGAAAATTATATAAATTTCAATATGAAATTTATATTTCAGTGTCTATAAAGTGTTTAAATATAGGCACTTTTATTTGTTTATGTATTGTCTAAGAGCGCTTTCCACTATAAAGGTAGAGTTGAGTAGTCAAGGCAGAGACCATATGGCCTCAAATATTTAATATCTGGTCATTTACAGAAGAAGTTTGCTGACCCTGCTCTAGTTCATCATTCAATTCACTAAATGTTATTGAGTGCCTCCAATGTGGTAAGAATCATGTGACATTCTAGTTTCTTGTTCTTCTGCTTCATAACATTGGCAAATCATCAAGAATATATTTTCTTTTTGTTATGTAAAACACAAATGTAAGTTATAAAATTTTATATTTCTGACTAGAGCTAATGAAACCCAAAACGGACAATACTTTATAGCTTGAGTAAATGAGATTGGCTGGGGGAGAGGACAGCTTGGAGGTCCATTTCAGTGAAAAAGAAATCTTTTGAAGATGCTGTCTTCATCTAAAGGCAAAAACAAACAAGCAAGCAACAATAAATCAACCACGCCAGTACATATATCTATTTTACATGCACAAATAATGCCATAAAGAGCTCGCTCAAGTCTATTACCACATCTGTGGGCACATGTTTGTCTTTTGTCCCATTTTACCTGTATGCTTCAGTTTTAAAACTTAAGCAACTGCATTTCTCTGACTTTTGCCCTTATGCTGCTGCCTTATAAGAAATGAGCAGCTGGGGAGGAGAAAGGTCACACCATGCATATAGCTACCCCTGAACAAACTGAAAGCCAAAAGGTCTTAATTTTAGCCTTCTTTCTCCTGGGGATGTCATAACAGCCACTAACAGGAATTGTTTTGGAATTAATAAACAACATATTGTAAGGAATGAGTCATTAAAAATAAAGAAGCAAGATTTTCATTTGATGTTGAATAGAAAAGCAAACCCTTTACAAACATCAAGAGAGCTTGAGTTATCAGTTTAAAAGGCTGAGGTTAGAGATCCTTTGAAGCCAAAGCAAAAATATGTCACAGCAGATCTGGAGCTTGGCATTTGAGAAATAAGAAAACAAATCACTTTCAAAAACTGGTCTAGATGCAACCCCCTTTTAGTTGTTTTAACTTTCTTATATGTATACTATAAACTGGTTAGTGTATCACTCTAGCTCTCCAAATAGCTTTACAAGTTTGTTTAATCCACAGAATTTGCTTTAAATCCCACCTAATATCACTTTATTCATCTCCACTTCTGAGCACGATGCAAACTATTATTATACTGAGAACACAAGGTTTTGGAACACATGCACACACACAGACATATAATCTTAAGTTCTTTTCACAATCAAACAATCTTAGACAAACCAAATAGAAAGGACTTCGAAAGGAAATAAAATATATTCTGGTTTTTAGGATATCTGATTAGTTTAGCCTACTGTGACTTCATTTGGGGTGGGATGTTATTATCCAGCAGTACTAATGAAGCCTTTCTTATTATGATGGCTTAGCTAAACTTATTTGCCTCCTTAAATTAAAAAAAAAAATGTGAAAAATGTAATCATGAAATACTTCCATCGTATAGTAATGTACAGTAATAAAAATGATAGAAGTATATATACCCACAACCCAGATTTAGCAGGTGGTAATATTTTGCCATGTTTGCGTGAAAACCTTGCTGTTGTGATAAAAGAGGGGTGGACATTTTAGATATTACTAAAACCCTAAGCACATTGCATCCCTTTCCCTTGTCTCAGTCTTTAAATGTGGCCACTATCCTGAACTTGGTATATATCATTCTTGCATGTGTGTTTATTTATGTATCTACTCAGTT
This sequence comes from Chaetophractus vellerosus, assembly GCA_004027955.1. NCBI lineage: Eukaryota > Metazoa > Chordata > Mammalia > Cingulata > Chlamyphoridae > Chaetophractus > Chaetophractus vellerosus. The sequence goes on along the minus strand of PVKH010010625.1, from coordinate 10,770 downwards.
GATACTTGGCTGAATTTTGTTTGTATTTTTTATTTCTACATGTTTGGAAGTATTATAGTCTATCTCTATTATTTAGTAGGTACCCTTACTTGCCTTAATGTTTAGAGTGACTCTATATCTATCCTCAAACATTAAAACGACCTTAGCAACCTTTCATTCTCCTCGCTCACCCCATTTTGCATGTTAGTGTTATCTAGTATTTTAATAGCATCTCATTTTTAAACCTCTTAAATTGTTGTTGTTGTTAATTGCAGTGCTTATTTAGAATTTGTCACCCAGTTTCCTTCTGGACTCAGTTTCCTTTTTACTGAAAACCATCATTTAGTAGTTCTTTCAGTGAGCAGTAAATTCTCTGCCTGGAAATGTCCTTATTTTGCCCTCATTATTAAATGATTGTTTACTTCCATAGAGAATTCAAAGCTGACAGTTATATTCTCTTAACATTTGAAAGACGTTTTATTATCTCCTGGTCTCTATTATTGCTGCTATCTTCTGTTGCCAATTTTTAATTTCTTTATAGTTAAATTGTCTTCTCTTTTTTTAATGTCCTTAAGATCTTTTTGCTTATGATATTCTGAAGTTTTACTACTTTACGTATCTAAGTATAGACGTTTTATATTTATTTACTCTGCTTGGTTCTCTTTATTCACCAATCCTAGGATTCCAATTCTAGAATATTCTTAGCCATTTTATCTTTTAATCTTATATCTGAGCGTCTTCTCTCTTTAATCAACTATTGGAACTCTCATTTTAGCCACATTTTGGAATGTCTTATCCTGTCCTTAATATGCCTTCATTGCTCTTTAGTATCCTTTATTTTTTTATCCTTCTGTGCTACATTTTGTGTAATTTCTTTAGATTGCTCTTCCGGTTCACTAGTTCTTCTGTTTCTAACCTAAAACCTGAGTATTGAATATTTTGGTTGCAATGACTGTTATTTTTCATTTCTAGTTCTTTTCTTGTGCTTCTATTCACGTGTGTGTCTTTTAGAAATATAAAACCTAATTATATAGGCTCTTTCAGATTGTTCTCTAATTTGACATTTTAGAGGTGCCAATCTTCCTATATATTATTTTGCTCCTGACAAACATTTCCTTGTGTTTTATAATTATTGTTTGTAAATTAATCTATGTGGGCATTTCATATAGTCTATCTTGTGAAAGTTTCCCTACAGAGCAAATTTGTATTTCTTCCTCCATATCCTCAGAGGAATCCCTAACCCAGGACCAGTTTTTCAATGTTAATTCTTCAGGTATAGCACTTATATTCCACCCAGGAAATACAGGTTTTTACTCCAAACCAGAATAGGAGCCCTGGTCATAGATATGCTTTCTTATCATCTCCCTGAGCCAGCAAAGATAATTTTTAGGGCCCTATTAACTAATGATATATCCCTTAGATCAGTGCTGGTTATAGTTAGGTCATGGATCAGCAGCATTCCACCATCTGGGAGCTTGTTTAGAGATACAGATTCCCAGACCTGCTGGACTAGAATCTCTAGACGTGTAACCAAGAATCTGGGTTTTAATAAGCCCTCCAGCTGATTTTTTTTTTGGCTGCTAAAGTTTGGGAAGTACTGCCTTAGAGAGAATCACAGCTTCATGCAAGAGTCTGAGTTCCCTTTCCTGCCTCTTTCAGGATGGGACCAAGGCCTTATTGCCTATTACCCAATGGGTATTAAAATCCAGCTGTTAGAGTATAGCTTCAGGTTTGATGGACCTGCCCCCCTCGCCGCCAACTCTAGCCCTACCTCAGAGTTAACTGCAATAATAACTTGTTTGTACCACTCAGTTTTCACTTGACTTTGTGCATCTGGGGACTTACCTTTCTTTCTTGTGAACTTAACTATTTGTTTGTTTGTTTCAATATTTCTAGATGTTCATAATAGGAGGGCTTCTAGCATAAATAGCTAGAGTAACCTTATGGCCAGAGCCCTTAACTAATTTGTTCATGCTGCATATTGATATCATCTTGAATGATGAATGCAAATTGTGCTTTGTTTTAAATTTGGAAATAAAATGCTAATAATAGGTGTGTGGCTTTCAATTTTCATTATATTATGATAGATTCTTTGTAGTATCTACCCCAGTTACCTAATGACTACAAGTTATTTAATCTTCATTAAAAATACATGGGAATAAAAATTGAAGCACAGGTTTTAAGATAATGGCTTATACAGAATAAAAATAAATGGAAATATCGAATATTTATAGTTCTTGCGTGCTGCAGAATGGAATCAAGATAATTCCTCTCATTTACTGAATGTTTATCATGACTTAGGGTGGTAAGCTAAGTTCTTTATGTGCATTATCTAAATCCTTAGAAACGACCCATTCCCATTTTAAAGATGATAAAGCTAAAGTACAGAATGTAGGCAACTTGCCCTAGTCGCATGGCTAGTAAGTAAAATGGAATTTGAACTCTCACAGCCTTACTACAGAGCCAATACTTTAAATTATATACCACACTTCCTTCCTTTTTGGAAAATACGCTTTTTGAACAAAGATATTTTGTGTGTCATGCTAGATGCTTTCACATATTTTCTATTTAATGTTTACAACAATCGTCTGAGTAGTTATTACCAGTCTGCTCCTCCATCCCCACTTTTTATTTTTCTTTTAAAAGATGATACGTAGTTTAAGTGATTTGCCTGAGTTGTATCAAAGTGTTGAATTTGAACCCAGGTCTGTTTGCTGCCAAAGCATCCTTCATGTGGTATCCGGACTGGTTTACTTAGTTGGAAAATTATTCCTCTGTGGTTATAAAATAGTCTGATGATTGCAAAATTGCCAGCCCAACCATTCGAGGTTTTTTGTTTAGGGGACTGAGTGATTTCCTCCCAAGCCATGTGATATAACAGAAAGGATAATTGGCCTATGATTTAAGAAATCTGTAGACTTTGTTTTGGGACTGACCAGCCAATGCACCCATTCATTATGTCACCTATTCTTTCTGGGTTTCAGTTTTTTCTCTCTTTTTTTAGCAATGTAATTTCTAAATGTCTTTGTAGCTCTGACATTCTAATTCAAAGGCAGTAGTCATAATAATTTAGTTTTTAAGACTACAGACAGTTAAGTCTTCATGATTCGGTCTAAATTTGTCAGTCTTTCAGTGAGACTCCACAAAGCACAGTATGATGTACTGAGATATGAGTTTGAAACATTCATAACTGATGTTGGGAGAACTAAAGGAAATTCTGACATCTTACATGACCCTTCTGCTATTTACTTCTGAAGAATACCCTGAATATGCTTTGTGAATAGAAATATGAATGCTTGATTTTCAAAATACTTATATCACAAAAGAGAGATCATTAAAATTTGGGTAATTTAATATAACATAGAAAAGTGCAGGTTCTGAAGTCACACCTGGATTAGATGTCCAGTTTTGCCAATTCTCAACTGTGAATGTGAGTTTCTCTCTTAGCTTTTTTCCTCCCCTGTAAAATGAGGGAAATAATAGTTCCTACATAACTGAGTCGGAATTAAATGAGAAAATTCATGAACACCCTTAGCATAGTATCTGGAGTACAGTAAGCACTCATAAATTTTAGCTATTATTATTGTCTTTGTCACTATGATGATTGCTATTAAGCATCTTTCCTTTGTATTATAGCTCTCTCTGAATGGACTCTCAAAGAGGTAAAAATGTAATACTGAAATTTAAAGCAAATTTTGAAGTTTTTTTAATTATTTGAGTCTCATATGGATGCTCTTCCTCATCAGCAAGAACAAAATTTAACAGGCACAGGCTAAGTTTCTTTCGCCCTTGCTAAGTGAAGTACATATGTAGTGAAGTACATTTCGAGACCCACTGGTTAGCAGCTGCTGCTATTGTTTCATTCCTTAAGCTTCTGCTTTTTAGCCTCCCAGGCTACAGACAGTTCTTACATAAATTGAGACCATCTATCTCTCATTCTTGTATACCAGTGGGCATGTCTGCTGCTGTCACTTCTTAGCATTTGACTTGGAGCTCTGCTCTCTCTGTCCCTGTAGCATTTCCACTGCCCACCTTGCTTACACTTTCCCATTTCTACCCACCACGTGGCAGAAAGATAGCGGTTCCATTTTCATCAGTTCTTTTGACATATTCACTGCTGAAAAGCTAAATTGCTTAGTTGCTAATATATTTTCTATCTCTGAGTTTTATGTTTAGGGATCTTCTATGACTATTTCATGTAACTGGCTAGCCCAGAAGATCATGTGCTGACAAAAGTAGTATCATTTGATGGACCCTGATATTTCCCTGGGTTTTCATGCCAATCTCTTTATATTTTTGGTTTTGTGGCAAGGTGGTTATTTAACGTCATTTTTGTTGAGTTGCAAATTTTTAGTTCTATGCTGTTGATGATTTGCTTGACTAAAGAATTTCTCCACTATAAATTATATTTTATCTTAGTATCTGAAGTATGACTGTTGGATCATAGCTCTGGGTCTATTTCTTGCAATGATTTATATACTGCAAACCTGATTAATGTCATTTGTTACTGTTCATTTATCATATGTTTATTAACTGCTTATTATATATAGATACTGAGGAGACAACATCAAAAAATATATGATCTTTCTGGGTATAGTTACACAGTTGTACACTTGTGATTGATCTGTATATTTGGTAAGCTTTTCTGTATACATTTTATACTTCTTAGTAAAAAAAAAATTAAAGAAAAATATATGGTCTTTTCTTGGGTGTTTATAGTCTATTAGGAAAGCAGTCATGCAAATTAGCGATTTCACAGCAGGATGATAAATACTCTTACATGAGCAGATTGCTGGGGAAGCACAGTAAAAAGTCATCTTATACTAGGATTTGGGGGGGGAAATTCTTAGAGTAGATGACACTATACCTGAGTTTTAAAGTTTGAGTAGAATTTATCTAGGCAAAGGGAAGGCATTCTGAAGAGAAGGTGCAGCATTATGAACAAAAGTTTTCATGAAGCAACCTCTCCAGGTGGGAAAAGGGTTCTGTATCGCTGGAGGTGGGACATGATATCTGAAATTAGGCTCGTGGTATTTTGGAACCAGGTCTACAAAGGCCCTGGATATTAACCTGAGAAGATAGAATTTTTTCTTTTCTGAAAATGCTGGTAAACCATTAAAGGTTTTACATTTAAGGAAAGTCGCATGTAATGAAAATCCCTGTGGCTACAGAGTGGAGGGTATATCTGTTAGTGTACTAGCGTTGGAGATGTGGGGAGAGGAAGCTGAACTAAGATTGTAGCAATAGGAATCAAGAAAAATGGACGGATATAAAAACATAAGGGGATAAATTCAATATGATTGGGGGATCAACTGGATGTAGAGGGTAAATGAGATGGAAGACTTGGGATCACTCCCAGTTTTTGACGAACAAAAATGTGGATTCCAATATTCAACAAATATTTTTGAGGACTTACTATGTCCCCAGTATAGCACTAGATGCTATACGGGAAAAATAACTATTTGATGTCATAAAAAATACAGAAGAAGCATGATCAAGGGGTGAGGGGAGAGATAGGATTGGACAGGTTGTATGTGAAAGAACTGTGGACAAATAAAGGTTTCTGAAGCTTGGCAGAGCGTTCTGGCCGAGAAGTAGGCAATCATCAGCATGTTAGAGGTGATTAACACTGGGATTATGTAAATGAGAGATTATCCAGGAAAAGTGTGTAGAATGAAAAAAGGAGAGGTTTGACTACAGAACCCTAGAAATACTATTATTTAAGGTTTAGCCATGCTGACAAAGAGTGACAAAACTATCTCGAGAGAACAAGCCAAGTAAAGAATGAGTTTCCAGTATACAAATGTCAGCTTTGTCAAATGCTGCAGAGATCCCAAGTAAAAAAGGAACAGGAAAGTATCCATTGGCTTTAGCGATATGGATTATGTGGTGATAATGATTATATAATTCTATAAAGCAAAATGAACTATATCATTTCTGAGTTAAGTCATTTTGTCCTTCAAGAGCCATTTGCCCTCTTTTTCTTTTTCATCCTTTCTTTTTAGCCACCTCAATGTTTTTCTTCCCATTTCATTTTATTTGCCTTTTGTGTATCTTGGGTTTTTTTGTTGTTGTCGTTGTTTTTTTTAAGGAGGTAATGGGGATCGAACCTGGGACCTCATAAATAAGAAGCAGGCTCTCAACCACATGAGCTACATCTGCTCCCTGTATGTATCTTGCTCTTTAATTATTATATCTCCCTTTTTTATGACTATCCTCTATTATTTAAAAATCTAGTCTTGTCAAATATGAAACAATTATATTGTGGAAAATTGTGTATAAAATATTACCTTTAAGCCCCTTTTCTTTATTAAATGGAATTAGCTTTTTATATAAACAGTTTAATGGCTTCTCTTGCACTTTACTTTTTATGATGATAAATCGGCATATTTGTATTTGCACATATCCCAACCTGTCCTTCATAAGAACTGTTTCCTGAAAGGCCCTTTTGGCTGTCTTCTGCTTTGTGTTCCAGTCTAATCCTATCCCTTGATAACTAGCTATCTTATGTCATAATGACTTTTAGTCAACATATAATGAAACCAATTAGAATTGATATTTAGAAAGATAAATAGCCATTATGTTATATTTATATAATATAGGCCATCTCTTGTAAATGTCATTTGGGTAATGATTTTGGAAAATCATTATCCAAATGATATGAGAGTTCTCAGGTTCGAGTCCTGATGCCTCCTAAAAATAACAACAACAAGCAAAACAAATAGAAAAAAACAATTAAGGGTAGTTGGTGTGGCTCAGTGGTTGAGCCTGCTTCCCACATACAAGGTCCTGGGTTCAATCCCCTGTCCCCAGTACCTCAAAAAAAAAAAAAACAACTTTCTATTATTTCAGAATAGTTTTAAGGCAGATTATAGTTATGTATTTTATGCTACACATAACTGAGTACACCACCATCATTACCTAGCAGGTATTTAAATTTCTAAGCTTTTAAGAAAAATACATCTGGTTTCTCTGATCTTTAATGATTTTGGAAATTACTTTCAAAACATAATTGGATCAAATTGGGGCTTTCCTGAAAGATTCAGTTGAATTCAATATTGTCAACTACAATTCAGGATGTGTTGTTATTTTAATTTTCACTGATATTATTAAGGTATCTAAATTTCACTAGGTCCATTTTTCCTCTTCATATTAGTTTTTTTTTCAGATTAGTTTTTATTAGTGTTTTGATATGCTAATTTTCTTTCAGTTAGGAAGATGTAGTTTTACGAAGTAATTCGTGGACTCTGAAAGAATATAATTATCCTGTGATTTTTTAAAATTGAAATTCTGGCTAACTCTCAAATGAAAATTCATGTCTCTTTTTTGTTAAGTGAATAAGAATTATAATGTTATGATCTAGTATGACCTAAGGTGGTAATCACCAAGGGTTTTATACATAAGAAGATAAGTATGTTGATCAAATTAATATGATTATGATTTTCCTAATCTTAGAATTTAAAATTCTTCCTTTTCATTCTTCATTGTGCTTGTGGGTATGTGTGTGTGTGTGTATTTTCCCCCTTCTTTTATCCTTCACTTCTCTTACCAAGTTATTTGGAGATTTTTTTTCGATGATTTTGTTTCATTTTGCCAGAGACCAAATGATCTACCAAGAATAATTGACAAAAAGTGTTTTCCATTGCTTTAGATTAGTTAAAAGGCAGACTGTACTTTTATGGCTCATACCACATAAAACAAGATCATAGCCATCATTGCACTAGCAGGTACTTTTAGTTCTAAGCTCTTAAGAACAATGTTTACTGCTTTCTTTGATAATTAAAATATTTAATATTCTTTTATCATTTAACTTTGTGTAATACTTGAAATGAAGCTGTAATTTTGTCATGATGTTTTCATTTTTAAAGAACTGTTACCTAAGATGCTATGATGTTAGTGCTGAAGTGAGTTATCCATGTATTTCCTTCTGGTACATTTCCCTAGATTTCACTGCTAATTTACTTGGACATAATCCATAATCTGTAACTAATTTTCATTCTCATTCTAAACTAAAATTTACCTTAGATAAAAAAATAGTTTTTTCTTTTTTTCATGGAAAATGTGACAGTCTTTTTTCTTTAGTCTTTCAATGTTTACTAAAGCTGAATTGAACAATGTAATATCAAATGTGAAAACTGCTGGTCTCAGTTCTTGGAGTATAAAAGGTTTCTAATAAATACTTGATGTTTTACCATTGATTCCAAGGTTTAAAACTATAATGATACATTATTGTATTTACTAAAAAGTCTTATTCTCATCACTATTCCTCTGCCACACAGTGGCTCGCTCTTTTTCTTATGGAAATCCTTCTAGAAATAACTTATGCATATATAGGCAAATAAAAATACAAATCTTTTCTATTCATTTTTATCCATATGGTAACATTTATACTATTCAACAGCTTGGAGATTTTTCCATAGTAGTGAGTGCATAATGACTTTCCTCATTATTTTTTACAACTGTATAGAAATTTATCTGTGTGTAAATACTGTAATTTATTTAACAATTTTCCCTACTAATATGAATTTAAGATATTCTCACATTCAAAGCTTTTTCTGTGAGTAAATACTGCAGTGATGAACAATCGTCTGTCATTTTGCACAAGTTCAAGTCTGGCTGTTTGCTTGGATTTAATTCCTAGAGGTAGAATTGGTAAATCAAGGGTGTGTACACTGATAATTTTGGTAGGGTTTACTGATTTACATACACAATAGGAATGAATGAAAATATCTGTTTTAGCACATGTTTTTCAATACTGTATTCATGTTTTTTACTTGGTTGCTACATCAAAGATTTTCTCTCATTTTATATATAAATATTTAAGGTTCAGTATTGGTGAGAGTACCCTATAAATTATAGTTTCAGACATTTATAAGAATAATACCACATTTAGTGTTCTGTGACACCTACTATGCAATGCATTGTTGAATTCTTATACCTCGTCTGAGTTAATCAAAACATAAAACGATGTTAAGTTAGTGGTAGTAGCAAATAACTAGATCACAGATCATGAAAACATTCACATTCTAGATATATGCTCAAATAAATATATAGAGTTTAGTTCACAGTAAGGTATCATTTCAAGTAAGTGGTGAAAGATTGGTAATTCTGTAGATGATTTTGAAGCAACTAGTCTTCTATCTGGAAAGAAAAGTTAAAGTATGATCCATCCTTCACTGCTGTTAATAAGTTTCATGTGGATCAAAATTTTACAAGATATTTAACTTGCTGCTCTTTATTAAGATATTTAATTTGCTTCTCTTTATTAAGAGAAAGGGAGAAGACTCTGCACATGTATACACATATGGTATTTGTATAATCAAATACACTGAGCAGGAAACTAAGTTTAGAAAATGGGAATATAGGTTGACTCTTGAGGGGACCTGGGAGATGTGAAGTCATTATTTGAAAATGAGGCTTACTTTTCACTATAAACTTTTTTTCCCAACTGTTTGAATTTTTTTGAGCTCTGTATGTATGTGTATAATTTTTAAAAATTAAATCAATTCTTGTCTCCTCTTTTGGTGCAAAAAAATATGAGACCAGGTGTTTTCTTCTTATTGCATTCTTTCCAATAGGACTGATTTCTTCAAAAGATGGAGTGTTGTGCTATTTTTGTCTACCATTTACATTGAGGTTAACTCTGTTGGGCAGAGTGTACTGGTAATGACACCAATGACATGGGGTTTATTTCCATGTGGTTCAGTTAACTTTGGTTTTTCCACTGCCACAGACTGCTACCATAATCATGTCTAAAATGTGTTTTTGGCCTAAACGAGAACTCATGAAGCAAAGTGCAAATTTATCATCATTTGGGAAAATGGATACCCAAAGGCTCACCCAGCTGATGGTAGAAGAAGAGGGTATCATCATAGTGGAATCCCTAAATTCACATCTTAATGCAAAGAAAATTCCTATTATTTATCCTAAAAGTTCAAGATTTATGATTTAGTGTGTTGTTTTTTTAAACTGTCAAAGTTTAAAGGAGCTTAGTTTATAGGCAAATCTTGAAATATTAACCAAGGTTACTTTTTGAAAAAATAATGAGTCATACCTTGTCCTTCCCAGTTACATAATATTTACTTATCCAAATGCTTTACCAAGTTTAAAATATCTCAGTCTTGTATTTGAAATTACATATAACAAATATTTGATTAGGTATCTTATTTCAAAATGAAGCCTTTAATGTCAAAACTTTGCAAATAGTCTTTTTACTATCATGGAATGTCTCCATTAATCTCAAGTCATGGGTTCAAAAATCTCTCAAATCTCAAAAGCCAGAATGCTCTAATTTTTAATATAAATGTATAACACACATTCATATAATAAAGGTTCATTGAGTGTATTTACTGGGTTCCAGGCACTGTATTGAATAAGTGCAAATGAGAACGCTTGTAGCCTTATAGAGCTCATTAATGGGAATGGGAGTTATCAATGAACATACCATAATTATTTTTTTAAAAAGTGTTTAAGTGCAGTGTTAAAGCAAAGCACAGGGTGCTGTGAGAGCAATTATTAAGAGTCTCTAACCCCATATGGAAAGTTTTTCTGGATCCTCAAGGACAAGTAAGAGTCAGCCAGGGTAAACCATGTAGGTAGGACATTCTAGGCAGAAGAAATAGACTTGGATTTAGAGGTACAAGGGAGTATAATCCATATAGGAAATGAAATAGTTTAGTATGTTTAGAATTTAAGATATTGAAAGAGATGGTGAAAGATAAGATTGGAAAATTAAAGCGCCTCATCCATAAAGGGCTTTTTAGATTCTGCTGGGAAATGTGGATTATATTC
>PVKH010010624.1:0-18143 GCA_004027955.1 Chaetophractus vellerosus | reverse complement strand
TATTACCATTTTTTTTTCTTTCCCTATACAAAGAAGTGTGACTTTTTGTCCCCAAGGTGATGGTATTTCAGCAGTAGGCAAAGCAATCCCTGTTTGCTTTCCTGGAATTAAATGTAGTTGCTTAGAGCTGACATTACCTAAAGAGAAAGCTGAGGAAGTATTAAGTGAATCATAAAAGACAATCAACATACCTGCTGGTATTTAAATTTTAGTGTATTCCAGTGTGGGTTTCGTAGCATTTGTAATGCAAAAACTAACCACCCACCCAGTCCCAGCAGATTAAAACCAGTTTTTGTAAATTTACTTTAAAATATTTAGCACTCCTGAAGTATTAGCAGAGTTTTCATAGCCTATGGACAACCCCCAACCCTCCCCACTTATAAACTGCCCCTGGCTTTGGGGTTTTTTCCCCATTAGTTTTGTTGGGCGTGCTGCCATAAAGTAGAATCATTTCATAAACAGAAGGCTCGAGGTTGAACTCTGAGACGCTCTCGAATGCATGAGTGTGTGCAAGTGAGTAAGGAGTGAAGAAGGGATTCAGCCCGTGGCCCACACCACCTCAGCTACTTTCAGTTCTATTTGAAACCCAAATCACAGAAGAGCTGTCAGATGACAGCTGTGCATTTGGTAGAAATGAGAATTCCAGATTTTATGCTAATTCGGTTTCAGGTTCCTTTGAACCTGCAGTTTATGGGGCTATGCTTAAAACTGCAATCTGTTTTGGATAAAAGAAGGGATTACTAAAGACTTTATAGTTTTGCAAACATTTCTGGCCTCCAAAAGGAAAAGGAGAGATCAGATTTATTCTTTCATTAATATTGTCATCTTAGATTTTCTTCTACTTTATCAAATAGAAAACTTTCCCTTATTTTGACAAAGATTTTTCTTATTTAAGGATCTTTTGGTCATTACTTTTATTTCCGTAGCTTTCTGTCTCTTAACTTCAAGGTCTTTGGCATTCCTTTGCAGAGGCAGGAAAGCAAAGGGCCTGTGTTCACCTTCCTCCTTTATCTGTTTCTGAATGTTTGGGCTGACCCAGATAGTATTTTGGTTACCTACAGACATGCAACAAACACAGATTACTTATTTGCTCACAGTTTTGCAGTTTGGGCAGGCTCTGTAGAGTCAGCTCCTCTGTGCTCCACTTAGCAAGTAAGGTAAGCTCAGCTGGCACTGGAGGACCTGCACCCAAGATGGCTTACTCACTTGGTACTGCGAACTCAGCGGAGCCTCAGTTCTCCTTCTTGTGGGCCTGCCTGGGCTAACTCACAACATGGCAGCTGGGTTCCAAGAGGAGGAAGCAGTAGCTGCCGGCCCTTTTTAATACTTAAGCTCTGAAGTTCCAGAACATCACTTCCTGCATATTCTAATGGCCAAAGTAGTCTCAGTCCTGGCTCACATTCCAGGGTAGGGAACACAAGCTCCACCTTCTTAGGAGAGGAATGACATGCATATACAGAATTAGTTAGGGCCTTAGTTAGAGAGTAGCTGCCACAATAGTTAATGTGGGCTATTAATTAGTAATCAATTTTCAGGGGAATTTATGTGTGCTCTGTTTTTAGCATTTTGGTGATGGGTTTCTATATTATGTGGAATCCAAAGCTGGTGGCATTTGTGGAAAGGACTTTATGGTTTAGTTTATGTTTGAGATAGTGTTTTCATTCGCTCTGTTTTGGTTGGCAGAGATCTGGTCATTCATTCATTTACTCATTGATCTGAGTACTGTTTGTTGACCATCTATTACATATGAGGTCTGATACCCTACTAGATGTAGAGGGGTATGATGATGGTGTGTGTGTGTGCGTGTGCACGTGTGCGTGTGTGTGTGTGTGTGTGTGTGTGTGTAAGGCACCGTCCTGGCCCTCAAGTCACTGAATCTACAGACTACTTTCCAAAGCAGTGTCTTGTTTCCACTAATGAAATGGATGCCCCTGAAAGAATGACAGTGTCCAGAGGTAGACCAAGAAACTGGTCATGCATATCATATGATATCTTGAATATGTTTCTTTTAGGAGTAGCAGAAGAAATTGCTAGTTTAGACAGGACCAAAGAGGGCTTGTTGTGCTTTCTCCATGGGTTTCCTCACCTGAAACATGGAGGAGAAGAGCAGTCATTCTGTTTTCCTCACAAAATTGGTGCAAGAGCAAATGACATAATAATTGCAAGCATTTTTTTGAAAAATATATGTTACTATAGGCATATACAGCAGCATCTTTAGCAGAGGCTGAATCTTCAAACCAGTAAATGGCACCATCACATATAATTAACAGCCCGTGCTTTTTTTCCTGGGCTAGGAGTTGTTGGTTTGTTTGGTTGGTTTCTCCCACTTTTCCATTTCAAGGTACTGAATGAAGATGAGAATCATATCTTGAGTCTGACTTTGACTTAGAAGAGCAATGGTCTTTCCTTGGGACTAACCAAAACTAGAAACGAGACTCAGAAAAAAACTAAAAACGAGACTCAGAAAAATAATTTCCCCTTACTGCAAAACCTCACTGAAATTATTATAATGTACCTGGTATGACTTGTTTACCATGCTGGGAAACCCAAATAAGGTAATAGCTCTTTTAATATTCGTATTAACCCTTTGAGCATCTGTGGCTTCAGGGGCCCCTTTCAGAATTGTTAAAATTCTGAGATGCTCATTCAGTCCAAAGTGACGAAAAAGCCTCTTACAGAGAGAACTGGAAATATGATCAGTACACCAGCAGCCCCCAATTTTCCACAGCAGTTGTTTTTAATACACTGTTGAAACACAGGGACTCCCTTCCTTGTTGGGCCAGCTTTCTCAAGAGCTGTGTCCATGCCTGGGAGCCTGTGGGTAAGCCCTGAATTTATACATGGGTGCAGTGGCAGCCCCTGACCAAAGAGGATGGGCAGGACCACCTTTGTCCATTTATTCACTCTTTCTTTCTTTCTTTCTTTCTTTCTTTTTTTTACCAGGAGGTCCCAGGGCTCAAACCCAGGTCCCTCCATATGGGAGATGGATGTCCAACCATTTGAGCCACATCCGCCCCCCCCCCCTTTAGATGAGTGGGTGCTTGACAACCTTGTTTTATACAACTAAGCAGGGCTGCTGGGATTCAGTCTTCCTGAAACAAAGAATATTTACTCCTACGTGACTTGCAGCTTAATATTGATGATGAATAAAAGACAGTGATCCAAGTGCTTTACTTCTGTTATCTCATTTATCCCTCACAACAGTTGGAATGAAGTATGTGCTGTTATTGTCCTGTTGTACAGCTGAGGAAACTAAGGCAGAGAGATGTTAAGTAATCTGTCCACTGTCACCTAGATAGTAAAAGAGAGTGGTGGATGAGCCAGGTTTGAACCCAGCAGTTCTATCCTCAATGGCTAAGCTTTTAGTCACTAGGTCACCCACCTCCTACCTGCCCCCCAAACAGAGAAATGGCTGGCACCAGTTGAAAGGCCCTCCTAGCCAGGCACCCTGTATAAAAAGCCCAACAGTAAATGTTTATTGAGTAGTTGCTATGTGCCAACCACTATTCTAAGCATTGTATTGCATTATCTCATTTAATGCTCACAACAATAGTCAGCCAGAGTTAAATTCTGTTACTAGCTCCATTTTACAGATGAGGAAAATGAGACTAGGACAGTTAAGTAACCACTCAAGATCAGCAGCTATCTTGCTAGAGATCACATTCAAGTTAACATAGGTCCTTCTAACTTCAAGCCCACATTCCTAGCCACCAGGCCAGGGACCATAAATTTTAAACTCCAATAAGCCTGCTGAGAATCTGATGCTGGGAGAAGTTAAGCCAAAGCAATTAAAGGAGACTCCTCATCAAAAGCATCTTCTGTTCAATTTTAGCACTTGACTTTCTTCACTTTAATACTATCAGCTTCAAACACTTATTTACACATTTGCTCTTCATTGATCCATCCTTTTGGCTCATGCAGACATTTTGTACACTTTTTTTTTTTTTTTCATTTTAATTTCCTCCATTCTCCCATTTTCCAGTGGAAACAGTGAGAGGAACCAAGTGCTAGAGATTTGACCAGGTAACTAAGATAGGGTGGGCACCTGTCCTCAGGAAGCATGGATTCCATAGCAAACACATGTCTATAGACCCCAGATTCCAAGGACCCATTAACATGAATGGTATAATAGAGGCGCTAATATAGTACACGTGGAAACCAGGAAGGACTGCCCAGTGTAGGCAGAGAGCTCTCCTGGTTCTCATCTGAGGCATTTCTGTAAAAAGTACAGCCATTGTGTGACATGAGCAGAGAGTTGAATTTATTTTCATTTTTCATTGCCTTTCTTTGTGGGATTTTATTAGTATTTTAATGTAGATTTGGTGGTTAAGTAAGATATATTTTATGATTAAAAAAAAAAAAAACTTTTCTCCCTTTGTAGTTTATAGTACACCATGAAGTTTGAAAGCAAAATTCTTTTTCTTGTCTTCCACACTTGGAAAATATTTATTCCCCCCTGCATCCCCATAGTAGGCATCATAAACTAACCCAGTTCAGCTTATTTACTTCCCTCTTGTTGCAGCCCTGTGATCAATTGTAGCAGCACGGGCGTATAATGGTAGATGTTTTTGGTTTGCGACAGTAAGCGCATGAGCTATTGCAACCTCCTTTCAGAGTGATAAGTAATGAAACTTCCATTTTTAAAAGTGCCCATTCAGAAGGGGTGGAGGGTGTGGAGAAGAAGGGTTTGGGGCCTAGGTTGACTAGCCATGTATCGCTGTTTTGGTCAGCCAAAGTGGTGCTAATGCAAAATACCAGAAAATGGTTGGTCTTTATAAAGGGTATTTATTTGGGGTAGAAGCTTACAGTTACCAGGCCACAAAGCATAAGTTTCTTCCCTCACCAAAGTCCATTGCCATGAGTTGGAGCAAGACAGCTGCCGACGTTTGCCAGCATTCAGGCTTCTTGGGTTCCCGGGGCTGCCTTTCTCTCCGGGCTTAGCGCTTCTGCTTCCTGCCCCAGCTGTAGACTATCAGGCAAATGGCTTACTTCTCTTCTCCTGGGGTGTTCTCTCCAACATCAGAACTGCTTCTCAAAAAAACTGCTTCTCAAATCTGCTCCCTCTGTCCTTTGCCTTGCCTTTTATATTCAATTTCCCCACCCACCAAGGGATGGGGCTCAACGCCCTACTGATGTGGCTCAGTCAATGCCCTAATCATAACTTAATCATACCTAGATGAACAGATCAGTTTACAAGCATGATTCAATATCGATTTTTGGAATTCATAATTACATCAAATGGCTACAATCGCTAAAGGAGGAAATCATGAACCTTAGTTGAAAATGAATTAACCTACACAGGAGGAATTTCTGTGACCTGGAAAGAGTTTTAATTCCTGGGCTGGACAGCACAAAAGACAGAATGGATTAGCAGAGATGAGAAGGAGGACAGCCTTGGCAACTGGGGAGCATCCTGCTTCCTGGTGGTGAGCAACCTGTTGACTCCAGGACACGACACTAGCAAGGACTCTTGGTCCACAGCCAGGGTAAAGGGCAGTATGCGCCCAAGTCAAGACACAGGTCCTTCTGGGCCTCTTGGTAGTTGTCTTCTGCCCTGAGTGCCCCCTCCGCTTTACCAGTTACCCAGACACTTGTTAGGTGCCTCCAGCCTTATTAGCATGTGGGGAAAATCTCAGCTGTGTATTTTCTCGGTCATTGTATATCTACTGAGCTAGGCCTCCTAGTATTGTTCTGGGCACACAGATTCCAAGATGTGAATTGTATTCATCAGAAACCAGGTAGGTTCAGAAAGAAGCCATATCACAGGAAATAGAATGGCATCATATCCTCACAAATAGATAATAAAGTACTGGACGCTAGCTCTACTCACACATCTTTTACATCCACTGCCACTGTGGCTGTGGCATGAATAAAGAGTGCAAGGCATAGTGCTTGGATAGTCAGATTTAAAATCAAATTGAGAGAGCGGATGTGGCTCAAGCAGTTGAGTGCCTGCTTCCCATGTGGGAGGTCCTGGGTTCAGTTCCTGGTGCCTCCTAAAAAAGCAAAAAAAAAAAAAAAAGTTGAGGGTAGTAGGTATACCACACAGAGCAAATGAACAACAAAAACTTAGCTTCAGCAAATCTTTTAGTCAAAGGCGTTAAAGAACCATTTTTTGTAGTCATAGGCAAAATTATAGGTCTTTTTAACTATAAATTACAATTCAACATATCAAAATGGCATAATTAGGATACAGACTATTGTACGTTTCAAGAAAATGAAGCCCTCGTTACTAGGAGGTTGAGCTCATCTCAAACATCTTAAAACAACATTTCAAGGCTTGGTGAACTCTTACATTGTGTTTGCTTCAAGGTTTGATTTTATAATCAATCAGGAGGATGTCTCTTGTCCCCTCCCTCCAGCTTTATTGTGTCACCCAGGCTATCCGACATCCAGGCTTTATACTCCTCCTGAGGGATGGTTTGCAGCGTGTGACTCTCTAGTAGAGATGGTACAAACCACTGTCTCTTTTTTGGTATTGGTGTCGTTTTTGATGTTCATGTGGTTATTTTCATTATTTTAGTGCTCCTCAACAAGAGAGTCCAGGAGAAGGCATAGCCGTGGGATTCCATGCCCGATTACACTATTATTTTGTTGTTCTCCACAGCAACAAAACAAGTGTGTCACCTTTAAACATAATAGCCAAAACACAAATCCTACTTTCTAAGTTGTAGGCGCTATTACTGACACAGCCCTATGAGGTAGGTACTGTTGTCATCTCATTTTACAGATGAGGAAACTGAGGCACAGAGAGTACAGAGGTTTGCCTAAGGTCTCATGGCACAGAAATGGCAGGGCCATAATTGCATCTGCTGCCTGGTTCTAGAGTCCAAGCTCCTAACCTCTACTTGCAGAACAGAGAAACTTGGATTTTCAGAGCATGAAGAACTTTAGAATTTAAAAAGAATCACAGGTGAGGTTCTGTCTTTCCCAAGGCTAGTTGGAGACAGCACCTCATATATCATGCCTCCCCTTTAGTGGTCTTTTTAAACAACATAATTTAAAATCAAAGGCTTAAAGACGTTTTTGTAGACTTCTGTCTTCCTTTAAACAACCTCAAGAACCACCCAGCACATGCTCTTTTGGGGGGGGAGGGTTGCTTGAAGTTCACTATCTTTATGAGGAGGAACACTGTGAAATTAAAGATCTTTCTACGTATAAAATGTCCAACAGAAGACAGAATTCTTAAAGAATGTTATATCAAAATATGCTGAGTCAAAGTCTGGTAATTTGCAATCCCATCCGAATCACATCTCACATTTTAAGCTTTAAAATTTTGCCATTGTAGATTGATTTAGAAGAACTTCTAGTATTTGTTAAACCTTGTTTATCTTTAGATATATTTTGAGATTCGAGGAAGACTCCATATTTTAAGTTAGCTTGCTTTTTTTTTTTTTTTAACTTTTAGTTGATTAATCCATATACTTGGCGTCAGGTCTTTGGTCAGATATTAAAAATTGTTTTGGTTTCTGAAATAATTCATCTCTAACCAGAAAGACTGTTGAGTCCGCGTGCGTGCTATCTGCTTCTTGTTGCAGTTCCCACTTGGTAAGACTTCACTCCCTAGATCTGGTTCAGAGGCTGAAGGTGATGTTAGGAATGTGTCCAGTATGTTAAACCTCCTGAGTATAACAGCGTGATGATGTGTTCCAGCCTTTGACTTTGTAATCTTTAGATTAAAATTCCAATAAAAGGAACTTAAGTTTCTCAAGGGGAAAAAAGAGAAAAAAAAAAAAAAACATAATGAATTTACCTGATTCTTGAAAGTCAGATCTCTCACCAGGATCTAATCACTCAGCGTGTGGATTACCCAGACCTTCCTATTACTGCTAACGTCGTGCACCTCGTCCCCTCCGATTCTGTCACTGATCCCCCTACCCCTCCAGCAAAGAGGGGGAACAGAGCAACTTGGAAAGCAGGCAGCATGGGCTCACTCATGTCCCCTGTGAGAGCTGAGATGAAGCACGGCCACAGGGTGAGGGCAGCTGGAAGGCTGAATGGGACTCCGTAGTGCAGAAGCCGCCTTCTCTTGGTATGTCCAGCTTCCTCCTGATTACAGGTCATCACGCTGCAGGGGCACACGCAGAACTGTCCCAGACTTTGATCTGAGGCCCAAGCCCTGATAATCTGAGACGTCGGTCAAATGCAAGGCAGATAAGCATCAGAAACGCTACCCGACTAAAGCCTTGTAGGAAGCCAGGGCAATTTCTCTCCTGGAATATTGATTTTATTAGAGCAACAAGACAAAAAAAAAAAAAATCCCATTTAGATTGCTCCAAAAGAAACAACATTTTAATGTGTTTTCTTGAAATTTTAATGTTTGCCTTTGAGCTATCTTGGTATGGTAGAAACAGCTTCAGAATGAATGCCTTCCTAGCTTGAGGGCCTCCGCTGGGTTTTGTGACATCTGTAAGCAATTGGAAAATCCAAATCCAAACTTACACCTTCTGAGGCGCCTTTTCTTCTAACTTCTCTGGGTGTGGGGGTGGAGAAAAATCCTTCTTTATAACTAATCTTTAAAAAAACATTTTTTTAACAGAGTATCACCACTTGGGGGAGGTGCTTGAGAGAGAGGGCCTCTTATTTCCAAAGTTAATCTTATATAGGGGTTAAAGAAAAAAAATGCCATACAGTAAACACCCCCCCCCCCAAGAGGTTTTTAAGAGTGCAGTGAAATCATACAGTGTTGAATGTGCAACTCCTAAGAGGTTAGGAATGGACAGTCTACACATCATTTCTATGGTGGACAGAAGCTCTCAAGGCTGGTTCCTTTCTCCTCTTCCCCAGCCATGCTCCAAGTACCAGTGGCACTGGGAGAGAATTCAGGCACTGGGAGCTTCCCTCTCCTCCACCCAGGTGTGCCGGCTCTAGCCAAGACCCTTCCCAGTTGCGGTGTAGGCCCTGCTGGCTCTTGCTCCTTGGTCGTTGTAGCATCTTTTCCCGTGCATCAAGGAGGTGCCCCGCCCAGTAGGGATGTGGAATTAAAACTCCAGATGTTTGCAGAGCCTCTGCTCACCTACAAGCATGGCCTAGTGCCTTTGCGGGGGCTCCCTCATTGGGATAGTGAGTAAGGAGGCCCAAATTCTGCGGAGTCCCACCCGGCTGAGCAAAAGGGAGTCGGGTGGGCTCTGGCGGGAGTGCTTTGCTCAAGGGAATGACCGAAGGCCATGCTTGTGGTCATTCAGCCCCGGATGCAAGGCCCTGCCCTGGGCTCTAGGGGACACGGTGATGAGAAATAACAGGTAATTGCTGCCCACTTAACGAGCCCCCCAGGCTTTGGCATTATTTTAATCCTTTCCTTACCTCTGATGGACGCCAGGAGAACCAACCGGTTCCACTTTTGTGGATGTGCCGAGTACGAATGTCAGTGGATTTGAAGGAGCCAGGGTAAGGGAGGGGAAGGCGGGTTTGTCAGTGGCCAGTTCCTGCACTCAATGTCCGTAAGACCCAACAGTCCCTGACCTGGCTGCAGATGAAGGTTTGACGACGACCTTTTTGTTCTACTACCTGGGTTCTGAGCAGCGCCCCCTCCATCCTCAACAATGTAATTGCTATTTATTGAGCACCTAGTATGTGCCGGGCTTTTTCCATACGTGACTTTCTCATTTCGCCTTCACAAACCGCCCAGCTCTTTGCTGTTGTGTTCAACCCCAGGTTGCGGGCCTCGTGTCCTCTCCCTTCCGCCGCACTGTCTTAGAAGCGGCAACTGCCGCGAGGGCGCGGAGCGCGGCAGTTCCCGCCGCGCCCGCCCGCGGGGAAGCATCCATAGGGCCCAAGCGCCAGAGCCGCGGGGGGCGGGGAGCGACAGCTGTCGATGTCGCGCCCGGAGACTGCGCCCCCGCGGGGCCGACCCGGCGCCGGGGCCGAGAGGGAGGGCCGTGCGGGGCGGGGCGCGCGGGGCGGGGCGGAGGAGGGGCGGCGGCACCGGCAGCTCCGGCTCGGCGAGGAAGTCCCGCTCCGAGAGCCCCGAGCGTCTGGAGGAGGCGCGCTCGGCGCAGTCGGGGAGCCGAGTCCGGAGCGAGGGGCCTCCCGCGCCGCCGCCCTCTCCCGCCACCCGTCCAGCCCAGGAGCCCGCGGCGCCGGCGAGCTGGAGGCGCGTCCCGGCGGCGGCCGCCGATGGAGTTCACTTGAGCAGTGAGCCGGCGGGAGAGGCAGGCGCCCGCCAGCGCAGCGCGGGCCGGAGCCGGGCCAGCCGGGCGCTCGGTCTCCCCGCCGCCCGCCCGCGAGCCCCGGCCAGGAGGTGCCGCCAGCCCCGCGCAGCCCGCCCGGCGCCCCGGCCGCGGCAGCGCCTCCCGCGCCGCGGGCCTGGGAGGTCGGCGCGAAATAAAGCTGCCCGACGCGTCTCCGCCCAGCGCCTCGGAGGCGGCGGCGGACGAGGAGCCCGTCAGCCCGAAGCGCTGCTGGACTGGCGGCCCCGGCGGGCGGGGAGCCCGAGGCGGCCGCCTGGGAGAAGCCGCCGCCGAGCGCCCTCCTCCTCCCTCCTCCCTCCGCACATGGTCTCCTTTGTCCTGTCGCCGCCGCCGCCTCGCTCTTAGTTCTGCGCGCCGCGCCCGCGGCTCGGGCCGCCGCTCTCCGTCTCGCCCGCCCGCCCGGGACGCTCCCCCGCGAGCCCCCGTCGCGCCCGCCCGGCCCCCGCGCGCGGCAGGAGCGGCAGGAAGGGAGCGGGCGAGCGCGGGGCCGGGGCGCCCTCCTCCCGCCGCCCGCCGCCCGGCCTCGCTCCGGCGGCGCTGGATGAGTGCGCGGCGCTGGCTCCCGGCCGCCGAGAGGAGCTGCTCCCGCACGGATTTGGCTGGCGTGGATCCGCTCTCGGACTTTGGGAAGGAAAGGCGGAGAGACGCCCGCGGACCGAGCCCGGTCGGAGTTGTTTGGGCGTTTTCTCGCCGCGTGCTTTGTGCTGGTTTCTCCTTTGACTCCGATGACCCCCCATCGTGAGCCCTGCCGAGGAGCCCAGCCATGAACTTGGGGCTGACAGGACCGCTTAACCCTTTGCAACCAGGTAATCCAGCTCTGTCGGCGCAGCTCCCTTGCCCGCCGGGCTGGGGGTCTTTTGTTGCGGCGGCCGGGCCCGCGAGCGGCGGTGGCAGGGGCGGGCTCCTCGCGCCAGGCGCGCCCGCGCCCCCTCGGCACCCCTCCTCCCGCCCTCGGCGGCGGGGTCGCCCGCCTTTGTACTTTGCTCCCTCGGCCGGCTGGGCCCTGCCGGGGAGGGTCCACCCCGAGGGGCTCCGTCGGACACGGGGCCGGGGACCTGGGCGCTGCGCCGCCTGTTTCCGGGGTGGCGGTTCCCGCACAGCTCGCCTGTCCGCGCCGAGGCCGGGATCCCCGGCCCGCGCTGGTGCCAAGGGAAGCGAAAGAAGATCTCGGGCTCGGCAGTTGAGAAAGAACTCGCGCCTAAGTTTCGAGGAGGTTTCTCTTTTCTTCCCAAGCCCCTCTTCCCGCTAGAGCGAGCGCGGAGGGCCGCCCGGGGGTCTGCGGGCGGAAGGAATTCGGGGGGACCTCCCGCAGGAGCCGCCGCGATCCCTCCCTGCCTGTACCGAAGGCTCCCCTCGTTTTTCTCATTCTCCGCATTCCTTCCTCCAATGTTTGACTTATTTAACTTTTCTTGAAACGTCAGCAGACGGCTTCTAGTAATTTTTCAGTATTTAAAAAAACGCCCTCCCCTCTATAAAAGGCAACCAAAAGAGATCTTTGTTCTCTATCAATTTTTAGATTTAGCCACTTAATCCTCCTAAACCGAGAGAGGCGGGGGAAGAGAGCACGACACGAAATGGCCAGCAAAATCTACAAATCTTTAGCGTGTAAAGGTACCCCCGTGTTTAAAAGGGAGAGAAGGAAAACCTTCCAGGAGGTTTGCTGGAAAACCCGCTCCCCTCATTCCCTGCTCACCACGTTTCCTTTAGTCGTTCCTGGTTTAAAAAAGAAACGAAATCATCCAGGAAAATGATCCAAGTAATTGAAGGAAATGTAGGCTTTTTTTTTTCCTGGAAAGAAAAAAAAAAGAAAAGAAAACGTCCCAAAGATTAAGATCCAAGGAGCCGAATAATTTGCACACACCCTTTAAAAGCATAAGAAGTAAAGTTCGTTGAAGAAAAGCAAAGGATATTCTTGTAGTTTGACTTAAGACTATGGCTAAGGAGCTCTTTTTTGACTTCAGGCGGTGGATCTGCCACGTTTTAACCACCTGGATGAGGGAAAAGAAAGAACCCTGAGTCATTTTATCCTTAGGGAATGTATCATTGCAATCATTTTAGTTTGGGTGTTTTTCTAGGGTTCTTTTTTGAGACCCCCCTCCCCCATTTGCAAGAGGCAGGCTTTGTGCTACGTATTAGTAAATTAAAGGACACAGAAAGCTTTTATTAGAAGGTATCTTCCTAATCATCTCCAAATGTCTTGTCAAAATTATTTCTGTAGTAACTTACTGGCTGGCATCATAATAATCACATTCTCAAGTTTGGTTCAGATGTAAGGATCACCTACTTGCCTTTTTGAGAATACCATGTGCAGCCAGTCAGTGGAGCTGACAAAGGTGGCAGTCACAGAGAAAGGCTGAAGGACAGAAGCAAAGGGTTGCTCACCTGCAGCTTCTGTCTGCTCACTAGCTTATACACCCCAGGTGTGGATAAAAACTTGATCAGGAATGATTTCCTTTCCCTAAACGTGCTTTTTGTATTTGTTGTGCAATAATTTGCTTTTATATTTCCTTGGACGGTTTAGACTCTTTTTAAATAGGTAATCCCCATTTAAGGACCATTTCAGCTTGGTAAAATGATTTCATAAAGAGACATTTTTTTCTTTAAAAATATCAGCTTGACTTTATTTTTTAAACCATGAATTTTAACACGGCCATTTCAATTTGAATTGAGATACTTTTTCTTTGAAGAATGGTGAAATCTTTTAACACAGCCATTTCAGTTTGAATTGAGGCACTTTTTCTTTGAAGAATGGTGAAATCTCTCCCAAGTTTTTAGCTTAGAAACACATTCCTAGAAATATCACTCAGTGTTTCAGTATAACAATGCTATTCATGTAATTTTTAGTTAACTCGGTCTTTTTGATCCGTTTAATCCGTAACTTGTTTGCTCCTTTCCATGCAATACTTTTTTGGCAGTTTATTTTTCTTTAAAGCTACTATTATATGTAGTTTTATTTCATTATGTTTAAGATGCTAGGAAGGCCCTTGGCTTATTTTTTTAGTATTCCTGCAAAATTGGAGGAAAAAATCAGGAATTTATTTAAAACTCTATGCATAAATATGTGCGGTTCAATACTTCTTTTGCATATATACTCATTTTTCTCTTGATCCGTTAATCTTCTGAATGAATCCTAAGACAATTAGACAATTAGAATTGAAATAAAGGGGAAGAATAGTCATAATAAATATTTTCTCTTTTCTGTATCACTTGCATTGAGAACTAGAACATGTCCTCTACATGTTTACAGAAATATTTCACCTTCATCAGTATAACCTGGAAAGGCCAAATTCCATATCTTCTTTGTCCCCAAAGCCAGCCCTAGAGTCGGAATATACTGTTCTTTAGATTCCATTCTCTGTCTAGTTCCTATATCCAGTATCTTTGTCAAACATGCATCTCTACACATAAAGTGTGAAAGAGAAGTGATTTGTTAGAAAGATTGAGTAGCAAAAACAGCACAAATATAGTAGTCATTATAACTTTAAATGCAGAAGCATCTGCAAATTATATAGAGAGGAAGCTTAATTTTTATTTTTCAAGTTCAAGAAATATTCCGTGCTTCTGAAACATTACAGCATTTTTTTCCAAACCAACTTCATGTTTATTTTCCGGAACATTAGTGTATCATTTCAATTGACTTTATTCTTGCTCTTTAAACAGATTTATTTCACTTTCCTGAAGCCACTGTAATAATTGGCAGACATGCTCTCTAAAAACTGGTCAAAGGGGATAATCCTTATAAAATGTATAGTGGGTGGGTTTGGGGGCAGGTCAGCATGTGTCTGCTTCACACCAGGGTCACCCTGGTTACTCTAAGGGACAGGGATCTTGGGGTCATCAGGTGAATTAATTTCTGGGAGTGCTGCTCTACAGTCTTTAATGAGGAAAGCTTAGAGTTAAATAATAAGCATTTCTGGTGTGTGAAAGAAAATTGAAAAATAGGCATGTCTGCAAATATGAAAAAAGTACCATTTCCAAAATAATGATCTGTCAACGAAATTGCAAAATCGTTATGTGAATGAGCTGAGTTGCATTGTGTATAATCGCACAGAAATATGTTTTGCACAGATAATATGTCTAATAAGGACACATTTTAAAAATCAGATTTTCCCCCCAGCAAATAGCTGCACTGCAGGTCTCTCACGCAGTCAACTAGCACCACCTTATGGATGATTTGGGGAAATTGCTACTTTTCTAAAATGTAGTAAATTGATGTAAAATAATAGTAATGAGGATAACAACGACAATTACACTTTTTTTCCCTCATTGTTTTTCAGGCATCTGATGCCAGCTCTGAAAAACTCTTCAACACTGTTATTGTAAACAAAGGTAAGGCTCCTTAATTCTTCTCAGTAGTGGCTTTCTGTTTTTTTCTATTTGTTTCATTGTGATTACTAAGGAAGAAAAAAAATAGACAACATAATGCGTCTTCCTCTTTTTATTCTTGAGCTACTGTTATAATTTTGTGTTTTTGCTTCAGACAGACTCTGTATGCTTTTGTGATACATTTTTAAAAAACAATTTTAAAAGGATACATTGAATCCTTATTCAGATTAATTTGACTAAGAAATCACTACTATCCATGTGACTTTAATGTAGGAAGCTGTAATGGAGAATAATAGTTCTCCAAATGCCTTAACTTTATTGTTACTTACCAACTACCCAGCAGTCAGAGAACTATTAGTAGCTGAATTGTACTGCAGACTCTAATAACCAACCAGTGGATGTTTAGTATTCATAGCATTATGAGCATTATGGTCATAAACCAAGCCTTACTCTGCAGTGGGCTTTCTGTAAAGTTAATAAATGAGCAAGAGGGCAAAATTTAAATAGGCGTTATCCCATTAATTTCTTCCAAACAGCGATATAGAGTAAGAGAGGCTAATGATGGTGTAGTACATTAAGGGAAAACTTACCTTAAATCATAGCCAATAGGTTTCTGGGCAGTTTTCATTTGTAGCATTATTGTTGGAATAATGAAATTTAGTGGTGACACTAATCACTGGCCTTGCAAAGGTGTATAATTTGAAAGGGATAAAATATATATAAACTATTTTATCTTTTCCTTTCTACTATGGAACCTGATTTAGGAGCTTGCATGATTATTGCTAAATAAAGTGTGCTTTCTGTGGCAATCTCACTGTCTGTTACACTGAAGATACTTGGTAGCGCCCCTACAGAGTTGGACCTTCATAAATCGAAATTTTAAACTACTTCAGCAGTCTCCAGTTGCCTTGGCTAGCATTTTTGCTAGCTGGTTAGTAAGACACATTTCCAACTGCAGTTATTTTGAGCTCCCAGATTATTTTAGAATTTGAACCAACTGCAATTTTAAATAGTACATAATGCTTAGAGTTCCCTTGAGGTATATGTGCTTATGTGATTGCTGTTATCCCCAAAATTACTGTCATTATTGAAGTTTATCTTTTTTATTGCCTAATGGAGTATTCCACTTTTATATTTCATCATATTTTTTGATGAACTGAAAGTTTGTATAAATTTGTTGTCCATAATGCTAAAAGCCCAATAAAGAAGATATGTACAGTTCATAGCATGCAGTGCTTATGTGTAAAAATGCATAATTCTTTATTGCTCATTTTGATGAGGGAAGAGGATTCATAAACAGTGGTGTGTCCGTGTGAGAAAAAGGGAGGTGGAAGGGAAAGTCAGCGGTTAGACAGGTCACCAAAAGGAGGTCTGCTGGTTTTCAGGGACCCCCAAGACCACCCGCCACATGTGTCTGCGTCCTCCTTTTGTGAATTTGCTATAACAAGCTTTGGAATGTGTTTCCCCTTTCTGGGCTCAGGCCCTAGCGTGAGAGTGGGCTCTGGGGCCTGGTCCAGGCTGAAAGCGCTCTTCAGGGAGGGGGGAGAGGGACTGGTGAGGAACACTAACCCGCAGCCTCTTCCCTCCTGCTTCTCTCCCCCTTTTCCCTTTTCCAATCAAACATTTCCCACATTCTTATTTGTGTTTACTTACAGAGTGTGATTTGTGGCATCGCTTTGGTTGTGAATAGTCACCCCCCTGACAGGGTGCCTTTCTTCTGAGCTGCTTTTTTTGGGGTGATTTAGTCGCCTTGAAAGGATTTGGGTTTCTTTGTGTACACTAAAATCAACATAGGCTTTTTCCAAGCTTTGCTTGGGAAACCATACACAAATAAGCATTTTAGTTGATGGCAGATAATTCCTTTGCCCCTTATTTCCATCAAAATGGCCTTTCTTTTCTCCTCCTGAGTTTCCCCTAATGCCTTATGTTAATTCCTGATGGTAACATGAATGACAAGAGACAGGATCAATGCAAATCCAGGTGCAGCAAAGTAGACTGACTGGTATCCAGCACCCCCTTCCTCTCTTGAGAGAAAGATTAAGGGGAGTGAGAAAGGGGGAAGCATTGGGGACAGTTTTGTTAAGGGGATTAGTATTCAAACCGCTAAATATCAGGAAAACAACTTCAAAAAGAGATTCATTGTATAGTGAGAATGTCAATAATTGCTTCAAGACAGGTGCAGAGAATCTCATTGTGTGTTTGTGGTTTTTGGTCTGTTTTTACTCCGGGTAGTAGCAGTGTTTACTGGATGGATGGTTGACAAGGTCTTCAAGGAACTGTCAGCTTCATGCACATCAAGTTCAAGTTCTCCTGCAAAGCAACCTGCCAGCCTGAAAGTCAGGTCTCCCATCTTTGTCCAGTATTCTTAGCCAAGAGCAATAAAAAGCATTGTAAGAAAGGGCATATTTATACCAGGTAACAGACGCTACTGGGAAAATCTTCAAAGCCTCAGTGTATTGACCAGACTAACAAGTGAGCAGGGAAGATGACATGTGTATTCCTCCACCTCCAGATGTTTAAAGCTACATATCACCTCTCCCTCTCAGGAGTCTGACAGTGTTCCAGCCTTAAGAGAATCGTGACTTTAAGCTGCTTGTGAGATTATGCTGCTGAGCCTGGTGGCGGGCAGAATATGTCACTTAAGCTCTTTATGTCAGGATTTTCAATCGCAACATCTCCTCGTCCTAGGCCAACATTTCTGGTGTGGCTAAAATAATTAATTGGGAGGGGGGGAACAGTTGAAGACTGAACAGGTACAATGAAGATGTTATGTATCACTTCTGCCCATTGATTTTATTTTGACTTTCCCTGCATTGTATATAGCCCATCCAATTTTATAGAGAACTCGTAAGATTTTTGTGTTCAGGTGTCCTAATCATCACTTTCTTCTGGTGCCTTTTATTTCCCATTTGAAAACTATTTAACTTGTGCATATATGTACAAACAACATGCCCAATGAGAATCGAACCTTTTAAAAGAGGTGGGAAGCTGAGCTTCCAAAGGCAGGACTTAGGGATTGTAGGCATAAAAAAAGGGTTTATCTGTAATCAAGGTCATGGTTGCCTTATTTAATCTTTATGTGTTTAAATGTTTACAGGATGTTCACGTGAGTTTTATGAATCCATCTGTCTTTGTGACTCAACCATCTGCCAAAGACAAAATTAATTTTCCCAGTGATTCAGAGACACAGAGAGAAAGACAGACTAACAACTTACTGTCCCTACTTAATTGGTTGAACTGTTATAGTACCATCAGAATTTGTACCCCAAATTCTGATGTGTTTATCCTTAAAAAGAACCTTCCAGCTAATTCATTATGGCCAGTATTGATTGTCCTTTCTTACCTACTCTAGGTCCTTTAATATATGATTAGAACTACAGAAAGTGAGAACGTCTTTGCAGCACGTGATGGTCACCCCATCAAGAGGGGAAGCCTTGGCTAGGTGGAGGGAAAACAGTGTTCTCTGAAGCCCCCTCTCCACACAATGCCAGCCCTGTTGTGCCCATGGTCTAGATTAGTCACTGCCACCTCTTGTCTCAGAGCCCTCTTTTTCCAGGCTCTACCCTCCAACCAAGGCAAGTTCCAGAGGAAGAGAGGTGGCCCAGAGAAGTATTTAGCCCATGTCTT